>KZ505708.1:1199207-1215820 GCA_002844005.1 Limosa lapponica baueri | reverse complement strand
TTTTTTTAAGATGGAAGGAGCAGTTTGATAAAGTAGAATCTGAAACAAGTGAGATACATTACAGAATACAATTAGAGAACGTATTGGTACTCTGTTTGAGCACTGCCTTGTTTTACAGTGAGCCAGTATCCATTCCTAATTATTTTACTCACCAAATATTTAATCTATCATTTTCTCTTAGAAGCCCAACTACAGTGCTAGGTGCATGATTCTTCTAACCTGTTATCTTACACTCTAAAGAAGCCAAATGTAGCCCATACACAGGCCCATCCTGTGAATTCATGGTCATATTTTGAAAGACTGTGCCTTGAGCAGAAATATCAGCTAATGGAGCTTCGATTTTCCACCACTCTTTACTACTCCAAATCTCAGCAAAACATATTTTTGCTGACGCTTCCTTTGTTTGGTACGAGGCACTTAACATAAAGGGATTTTGGGGGTGTTTAGTTTGGTTTTTTTTAAATTACTTTCTGTGACATGAAAGAGGTTAAGGTTTTTGGCACTCTCTTTTTAAGGTAGGAAGGTTCCCTGTCTCACATTCAAAATAAGCACCAGTCAATAGATACACTGGCACAACTGAGGCTATATTGTTGCTAATAAAAATGTTGCACCACCCTGCCCCAACACAACATAGTGAAGCTCTTTATTCATGTACACACGCTATACGTATAACACATTGCCTGAGGAACATGCAAGCTTAAAGATTGATTGATTTTCTATTCCCATCAATAAAATACTTACTAAAACCCCAATAACAACAATACAAACAGAGTGGCCACAAGGAGACATCTAGGGAACAAAAAGAACAGGCAAGTATAAACAATGGTCCTTCCTCGACTAAAACTTTCTCAGCCTCTGATCACATCTACTCTTCCACTGAGTTTACTGCAGTTTGTCTAAACCATTTTTCTTCCAGAAATTTGTCCAATCTCCCCCGATCCCTCATAAATGTGTGTCTTTCTTTTGTCAAGATCATCCACAAATCAATTGCTCATTCCATGTGGAACCACCTTCTCTTTTTCCTTTTGAATCTGGTTGCCACCAATTGCTATATAGGGAGAGTATGTGAGCAACAACCACCACTCACCTTCCCCATGCTAGTAATGTCTTTGTAGACAGGTGTATTCCTTTGCTGGGCTGAAGAGTTACAGCCCATCCAAGTATTTCTCACATGGAATCGCTCGTCCTTCCTGTCCTTCATTGGACCTTCCAATTTGGGTGGAAAGGGGCCTAATTAGTCAACCCTCTCTGCTCAAACCAAGCATAACTAGATCAGGTTGCCCAGAAATTTTGTTGAATTTCCATCCTTGGAGGCAGTCGGGACCAGACTGGGCAAGTCCCTGAGAAAACTCAGGTTTTTTAGACCTGCTTTAAGCAGGGGATTGGACTAGAGACCTCTGGAGGTCTTTTCCAACCCAAATTACTCTACAATTCCGCTATATCTTTATTGAGATGGTGAGACCAGACACCCCCACAGTATTCAAAGTGGAAGCAAACCATCAACTGATGGAAAGATAATTATATTTTCTATTTTGCCTCTAGTTCTTTTCTAATACTTCTTTCATTAGATTTGTGGTTTTGGATGACGAGATTAGAGATGATGTTTTTGCGGAATTGTCTATCATAGCCCCAAAAACTTTCTTTTGAGAGGCAAAAGTCAGCTCAGAGCTCATAATTTTATATGTGAAGCTAGGATCATCTTTCCCCATGTGGACCACTTTACAGTTATCTGCACTATACTTTATGTGCCAGTTCAATCTTGTAACTAAACTGAAGCTAACACAGTTATGCATAGATTTAGTGTAAGAGCTACAGCTATACTGACTATATACAACTAACCATGTGTTTTCCAGAAACAGATCCAACAATTCATTTTTGGTGTGCCTTCGTAGCATACTGCATTCTCCTCATATTGCAACTTTCCTTTGGCTTGAAGTTCTGCTAGCTTTAAGAGCATAGACACATAAATATATATATAAAAACCTAAACAAAACCTAAAACATCTGTCTGATGCCAGAGTCACCAGGTTGCTTCCCTGCTACTTTCTCTGTCTCTTGTAGTCTTCCCTTAATGGATTCTGGAGATATAAGAGGTCTCTCTTCTGCTTGATTACCTTCATTTCTTTGTACTGTGTCCTACCGTTAGATCATATAGAATTTGATAAACCACTCTGTATGAGACCAGCCTCTTACTGATACAAAGTTACAGATCAGGCTCTTTTGCTATACTTGTTAGCATATATGCTTTTAAATAAAGTCATAAGGCAGTACAGGCTTTTGTAGGCCCATACAAATTACTGAAGGTTCTCATTAACTTTGTGTTGTGAAACAGGAGATCCCTAGGTTTTGGGGGTTTTTTTGAGATAACTGTTTAGAGTTTTCCTAGTACAATTAGAACATCTTTGCCCTATACCATTAATCTATACAATGACAATTTCATATTTTTCCTATTTTGTTAGGTACGTTATGTCCTGTTTTTCTGCATCAGTAGAAAGCATGTATTGACTGAAAGAAGAACAGAGAGAGATAAAATATAGATAGCCAAAATCTCCTCAGCAAAAAGAGACTGAAAAGGAACAGTTCACGGAGTGACTCATTGCCTCTGAAAGAAGTTCTGTATTAACATTTTCAAGTATGTAGTAAATTATCTCATCTCAGTTTGAGACTGAACTCCCCCTTTTCCAACCCAAACAATTAACTCCTGTACACAAATAATTCCTGTGTAATTTGGCCAATTTGACACCATTAATTGCACTGAAACACAGTAATAGAGAGAATAGCAATATAGAGTTGCATTATCATGCAACTAAGATGCATAAAGATGTTTCCAAGACGTCTCTTGTGGTGGGTTCACCTTACCTGGATGCCAAATGCCAGCTACTCTATCACTCCCCTTCCTCAAAAGTAGAGGGGGAGAAAAGTAAGATGAAAAATCTTGTGGATTGAGATAGACTTGACTTGGGATTGTGATCAGTCCATAACAGCAGCTTCCTTTAGGGCACATCCACCTGCTCCAGCATGGGGGGCTCCATGGGCTGCAGTGTGGATATCTGCACCACCATGGTTGTCTCTACAGGTTGCAAGGAAATACCTGCTTCACCATGGTCTTCTCCAGGTGCTGCAGGGGAATCCCTTCTTGGGTGTACAGGGAGCCTCCTCCTCTCCCTTCAATGTTTGCAGGCTGTTTCTCACACTTCTCCCCTGGCTGCTGGGCAGCGTTTTGCCCTTTCTGACACTGGCTTTCTCAAAGGCTGCAGGGCTTAGCCGTGCCCTGCGGTGGGTCGGTTGGAGCCAGCTGGAACCTGCTGTGTCTGGCTCGGCGCAGCCCCGGCTGCTCCACACAGAGAGTGCCCAGCAGCACCCGCTGACAGCACTCCTAGGCATCTACAGTCTTTATGTCAGATTTCCAGTTTTCTCAGAGCCTTAAAATCATCCAGATCAACTCGTTTTTAAAGGAGCTTTACTTTTTGAAACCAAGATGATGGAAAATTCAGTACATTCCTTACCTAGAAAGATATAATGTTCCCATTATAAGCAATAGAAACAAACCATTCCTGAGAACTCAACTCATTCACCCAGAAAGGAAAGGTGTTCTTGTCCAATGTACCTGAATTCGTGCTTTTGTACAGAGGTGCCCTAGAGAATAATGAGATGAAAAAACCGCAGGTGAGGAGTTAGTGAAACATGTAATGACTTTCTCAGAACAAATACAAGACTCAAAATAGGACTCTCATCCCCTGTTAGCCTGCTCCTTTTTGTCGATGGATGAAAGTTTCCTAACCTCTGCCCATGGCTGAAGCACTCTGGGCACAGGATCCAGGTCAAAGCATGTCCATGTGCTGCTCCCACGGTGCCTGTTGGGCTGCCTGCCTCCAAACAGAGACATAGAGCCACATTGGAAATCCCTAGAAACAACTTAAATTAGCCCTTTTCTAAGAACCCAAGGAATGGGGGCTGTGAGAAGTGCCATGGTCCTGTGGGCAAAACCAGTCATCAAAAAACCCCAACATTGTTCTCACCCTGGGGGAGATCCTCATGTCCCATAGTATCCGTACACCATGAAGAAATTCTCCTACAAGGTGTCGATTCCCAGTCAGTGTTCAGAGATGCCATGAGCACACAATCAAGTCAATGCAAGAAATAACTACATAGTTTTATTTCCTACATAACACCAAGCTTTTTAGAGATACTCATATCCCGAATTCCTCTTCCAAAATGAAGGGATTATGTGGAACTAAGTAGTCCTGAAAAACAGAAACAGTGTGAGTGTTTTCAGGCAACCATAAAGTAAGAATAACATGATTTTACCTACTACAAGGCAAAGGGCTACTGGACCTTTACCGCCATGCTTTGTAAAGTAAGAGCAAAATGCTAACCTTTTACGTGATACTTCATTATGCTTTCTTTGAAAAAATGAAATAGCTTCATAACGTGCAAAACTCATCTCAAAAAAAAAAATAAAAAAGAAAAAGGAAGACCTGAGATCAAAGGGACTGATTCCTCACTATGTGTGTGTAAATATTTAATCTGTTTATAGTAGAAGCAGGGAAAAAAAAATAATTTTTGAACCCCAGGACTAATGCATCACCAGTAGGCTGCATAAAGCAGAGTAAGAAAATTACAAGGCAAAGAGCAGCAGAGAATCAGATCTATTCAGAAAAAACACAAACTAAACCAACAACAACAGAAAGAAACCCCAACAAACCACCTAAAAACCAAACCAAACCAAACAGCAAGACATGCACATGCCCCCCCCCCCCCAGCCAAGCAGGGAAATGGCCCGGTATCCTGCTTAGAAAATAAAGACATTTCTTTCAAATGCTCTCTGTAGTTGTTTCAGTTAGAGTTTGCACACAGCTCCCTGCAGTACCAGAAGTCCAGGACATGTGATACGTACAAGGAGGTTCAGAGATAAAATCTGCCACAGAGAATTATATCCTTTTTCCCATTCCAAGGGGTTTTCCAGCATAACAGGTTCAATCTCTGAAAAGCATTGCTTTTCAAGAAGTTCACATTCATGTGAGGAAGAAGCAGGTAAATGCAAGCATTTCAATATCCTAGGTAAATTTTCCTAATGTCACCACCTATCAGCACACCTGCTGCAGAGCAGCACTCTTGAATCTGTAACGTGGAACACGTACCACAGCAAGCAGGTCTTGCTCAAAACCAGGCCACTGGCTAAGAGCTTGTCCTGTGGACAAAGATCTGTCTGCAAGTTTTCAGTAAATGTACTAAATTAGGCTTTTGCAGCCTAATTCACATGATCTTCCACTAATATGGATAAATGAGAGACAATTAACTGTGTGATGGAGCCAGAAGATTAAAATCAGCCAAGAAAGAAGGTTAGTGTAGTGATACTTGTACTAACCAGCATGACTTCAGTTTGTTAAACAGTAGAATATCTTTCTGCACATTTGCTCCAGATCAATAATAAGGTGTTTTGGAGGTGGCATTGCATACATTCACCAGTTGTTGAATAGCCACATGAAGCTATGCAGATATATAATTGAGCCTAGTAGAGAAACATTTGTAGCCAAGAGTTACTGTGCTCTGATCTGTGACACACGCACATACACTCCCACGGCATAACATCTGCAGTTTATGTTTTACATGGAATTATTAAGAATGAATGTTAGAGGCCATATTTAGACAAGGATCTTCATGTGCTGGAGATTACATAAGTATGCATCGTATTAAACTCATATCCAAATCACAGCATAGTCTCTCTCTCTCTATATATATATATATGTATAATCTGGGGAGGAAGGACAGCAAAAGGGGGAAGCTGGGAAAGAAACATACAAAAATCACAGCAATGCAATAGGTGTGCAGAAAATAAAATTTCCTACTCTAAGGCTCTGCTTTTTTAGGCTAAAACAGTTTCAACAGTGAGAACACAGCTCTGAGAAATTTAACAACTCTTTAAGAATCAGTGTTAATTTTTTTATTCTTTTGATCATCTCTGGAAATACTTGCTATTGCAAGAGCCACACTGAACCTTCTCACTCTAATATGGTAAAGTAATGGTGATGTGTCAACACACATTATCAAATGTGCCTGCAATAACTTCTGAAGTAATTTCTTGTTTCTAAATCTATATTTGCATTTCCTATTCAGTATATGAAATCCACCTTTTTTCTTCCTACTCTGACCTTATCCTATCCCCAGATATATCAGCTGACAGATGAAATCCTCATCTACGTTCCCTTTGCAGGAACAGAAGCCTGGCAGTTATTGTGAGAGGAATTCAATACCTACAGAGAATGAAGATTTCAAAAGGATAAATGAGAATTTGTACCTCAAATTGCATTTTCTATTAAATACTGAATTCCCTAAAAATAGAATGACCCTGAATATAAGACGAGCTCTGATTTTTGTGTGCATGTATTTTAGTGTATGAAGATTACTTCCTACCTCCTCTCCCCAACCCTCACCCCACTCCTCACTCATCTACCTCCTACACATTGCATCCTTCAATCACATTTTCCATTTCGCATTTTTTGACCTTTCTTCCCTCCTATTGTACATCTCCACTCATCCCAATTTTAGATAAAATATATTCTGTCTCATACCTATCCTATGTCTTAAACTGTAGACCATTAACCCCCCCCATCTCCTACTAATTTTCTGAATGTATTGTGGAGGTGGTGTTGGAATCATTGCCTATCACTGGTGAAAACCTTGTCAGATGGCTTTCCTGCTCATGAATCTTCATCTCCCAAATCATCTTTTCCTGACTCCTTCAGCAAAGAGTAATTTTTTTAAACCATGTTTAAAATAAATGGAGCAAGAAAGGGGAAAACAAATTGAACTCAAGAAAAGTTGCTTTATGCTTAGATAAAGTAAACTGGAGCAAGGACTGAAACCCACTGCCTTATATGTACCATGGCCATTTGGTAAAAGAATTTACTCCTCTATTCTGCTTCTCTCATTAATCATTTCATAATAGAACTTCAGTAGGAGTAGTGAAGGAATCCCATCTCAGACTGTTACGTTGTTGAATAAGGTTTTGGAACTAGGAGACGGGAGATCAGCATGCTAGGAAGCATGGTATTTGGTAAACACTAGCTACTTAGCACAGTCAGATACCTTGAGTTATCAGTACTGTATGTGACCGGAACGTGACAGATTTGAACCGTTACTAAAGACCAAAGTGACTTAATCTCCAAAGAGGAATGAAAATAGCCCTTAGCCATTCTCATGACAGGGATCATCATAATTGCCTTTAGCTGCAGACAAAGCATGCATGTTGGATATCAACAAGAGCATGGCTATGACTACATAGCATGAGTCTATTGCATCTGGATCATAATGTCTTATAGTCACAGCGTTCACAATAAGAAAAAACATGCTCTGATGCGTCAGACTAAAAGGGGTGATACTGCATGCTCCATAGGATATATAGGTTGCCAGGCTTTTAGTCGGCAGTAAGAACAGCCTGTCCTACTTAGAGAAAGTGCCAGATGGTTGCCTGCTGTCTCTGAAGAGGAGCTCACTGTGCAACACTGGTGTGATTTGGAAACCTCTGGGTACAGACAGCAGTTGCTTCAAGATTCCAAATTTTAGGTTCCATCAAGTTAACAGCAGCAGAGAACAACATCCCTTCATGGAACCACATCCTTTAAGAGCCTAGATCTTGCTGGAAAAGTCTCTGTCCCTATGAAAACAGTTTTCTAATAATTTCTTCTTCTTAATCAGATGGTTTTATTGGAGAAGTGAGAAGTTATCATTTCTTAATCACGAATGTAGGCCTTAACTTTCAGTTGACTGGGCAAAGAGGTTTGCCTCACTGGAGGGCTGTGGATCTACAACAGCTCAGGCTGAAGCTGGTAGCTGTAACATTTACAGGCTTTAAGGTTTTGTAGAAAGTACATTCATCTCCCTGCAGATTTGTGTCTACTGAGATTGATAATAATAAGCATGCTTAGGGTTGTTACAATCTCTAAATAATATATCAGCTCTGGCTAACAAATAGCTTCACTGTAGTCTAATAGCTATTTATTAACATAACTATAATAAATTAGGAGGTAGCTTATTCATGCACTCAAAAAAAAAAGAGCAGTTAAGATGAGAAAGATGAATGGAATTTATGATTTACCTATTTTGTCGAGGGATAAACAGATACATCATCACAATTAATGTGTCTGTTACTAATTAAAAACAATGTTTGCAATGATCATTTCTGATGTAATTTTACATTTGGGTGGCTCATACTGGACTAGGGAGGCTTTCAAATTTGTGAGCTAATTTTTGCTTCCTTGCTTTTCTCTCCTCCTACTTTGTGTTTAGGCTTCCTATAATCATTACCATTAGCTATTTCCCATGTAGCACTACTACGTACAGTACAAAGACATATTTTTAAAAAGCACTTTCTTATATAATATTCTATCCCACATTACTCTACATAGTAATTTTGCTCAACAATACCAAAAGCTACACAGCATGAAGAAAGGAAAACAGTGAATTTAGGCATTTTCTGTGTCTGACTGAAGTAGAAGCATTAGGATGGAGGCCAGAAGGGAAAAAAAAAGTTAGACACAGATTGAGGAGAAAAGACATACTTTCAGGTGCATTGCTGCATAGCAGATCACAAAAAATGAAATGTGGGAGTAGGTCTTTAACAAGTGTAGTATCTAACTGACATCAGATGAGTTATGAAAAGTTACAGAAGCTGACAATTTGCTCCCCTAAATTCGTATAATTTACACTAGCTCCTGTATCAAAAAGCCTTCAGTTGTGCTTATTCAAAGGTTGGTCTGAAGGTCTGTGGTATCAAGAGACACTGAACTGGAGATTAGCAGTCCTAATCAGTATGGAGTGGTTTCTTAAATAACATTAGTCCTACTTAGACTCCAGATTTTCTTGGGAGACGATGTCAGAAGCATAAAAGCAAGAAAAGGATTAGGGCAAAATCTTCTGGGAGAAGGACAATCCTATTGAACTCTCAAAGAAACATCAAGGAGGGAAGAAAGCTGACAGTTCCAGGAAATTTTCCAATCATAGATTTTTTTAATTTTTTTTTTTTTTTAAATAGAGTTTGAAGGCAAATGGATTTTGTCTAGGTCTGGTTGTATGTCAGTTCAACCTATGGAACAGATTATGACTCGGAGAGGACTGATGCAAAGCATGGGAAAATTACTGGGGCTGTTTCTATTGATTTTAATTGGCTTGGATTAACTTTTAAAAGCTTGGAGATGCTTCCCAACTGACAAGCAAATGGTGCATTACCCTTCACCAACTACAGTCTGTCTCCCTGTTTAGCTTTCACTTTTTATTTTTATTTCGCAGTAAAAGATACTCGGTGTTGACAGTCAGACCACAAAACTCTCATTCCAGCAGACAGCTGGGAGAGAGGAAACTCTTCTAAACACCTCTGCCATTCAACCTCTTCAGTGACACACATAACAGCTTGGCTAACACCCTTGTTGAGTACAAACTTCATTGTGTAAATCTGTAAAGGGAATATTGTAATGTTGTCTGAAATGGTATAAAAACAATTCTCACAGACCTTGTTCAGTTCTTATTTTTACTTGGCAAATTGGCTAGTTGCAGATAACATTAACAGTTAAAAGATTAATCTGGATCTAGTTCAATCTGTTGCTATTTGCATAACTTTTCAAGAGATGGGTCTGGATGTCACATTTACCTATAAACAGTGCTTGCTGTAAGAAGTCATCAACTAAGAGAAATATTAACACATTGACAGAAAAAAAAAGGGAAGTAACAGTAAGATGTAGCAGACTAAAAAATAGAAAAATCCACACCTCTAACCTAGAAAAAAAAATAAATAAAAAAACCACATCAGATGACTGAATATCCTGTTCAGAGAGATTAGGGACAGCCAACAGAGAAGCTGATTTTGCAGCTCTCATATAAGCATAGTTGGAGGAGGTCAGAAAGACAGGAAACACCAAGAAAGTAATCTTTGGAGAGAATTGACCTGAGAAGCCTACCAACGATGGATTATTACTAATGGTCAATAACGATGGGTAGTAACTCCCTTAACTTACTTGGTATTCAGGTTAAGCTGGAGGAATAACTCCTTTCTGTTTTCCTGAACAGGGAAGATGACTAGCTGTTAAAGGATGGTTACAGAATTACAGAATTACAGAGTGATATGGGGTTCAAAGGGACCTCTGGAGAACATCTAGTCCAAGCCCCCTGCCAAAGCAGGTCCACCTAGAGCAGGTTGCACAGGAATATGTCCAGGCAGGTTTGGAATGTCTCCAGAGATGGAGACTCTACCACCTCTCTGGGCAGCCTGTTCCAGTGCTCTGCCACTCTCAAAGTGAAGAAGTTCCTCCTCATGTTTAGACGGAGTTTCCTATGTTCAAGTTCGTGCCTGTTACCTCTTGTCCTGTCACTGGGCACCACTGAAAAAAGACAGGTCCCATCATCCTGACATCCACCCTTAAGTATTTATAGGCATTGATCAGATTCCCCCTCAGTCTTCCCTTCTGCAGACTAAAAAGGCCCAAGTCCCTCAGCCTTTCCTCATAAGAGAGATGTTCTAGACCCCTAATCATCTTTGTAGCCCTTTGCTGTGTCCTATCCCTGTCCTTTTTGCAGCTCCCTGTCCTTCTTGAACTGGGGAGCCCAGAACTGGTTTCTTTCAGTGAGAAGCCAGCCTCTGATAAAACCAACCAACCAACCTTACTTCCCCTTCAGAAAAAGACTCACCATCTTTGTAAACACCACTATATTTATATTTTCCACAATAAAAATGATATACCAAGTATTACAGCGTATTTGTGCAGGAAGCTTAAAGCTAAGGCAATAGAACTCCAGTAGTATAAGCAACTTTCTTTAACCTCCTTTTTTTTGGTTTGTGAATAGTTTTCTCCAGTAAAACTATGAATGGAGGACACCAAGTCTCTCTGGAGCAATGGTGAGTTTGAGATTCAAAAGAGTGAGACCCCTGGGACTGCAGGCTGTCAGAAAAAATATGAATATATCATCTCCTGAGAAATACAATAACCTCAGCCTGCCAACGTTGTGTTGTCTTTTCTGGCCAAATTTTTTATATTTATGTAAATCTCCCATGCTTCCCTTTCAAACATTTATTATAATAAAACTTTTCAGTTCTCTGAATTTTCCAAGTACTCTCAACTTTGACTTATATTATAATGGAAGTGCTGCCCGAACACTGAACTCCAGTAGTCTGAAGGGTGACTAGGATAAATATGGAACTTAATGGTGGATAACTGACTTTGATGCAGTTTCATCAATCAGACAGAGATAAACTGCTTTCTACTCCTGCAGTAACCCTTTTTAAGAAAAATGTATTGATTTTCTTTTTTTTTCATCAGATAGACATATTAACTGGCAAGACACAATGCATTCTTCTGTCTGCATGGGCATTTTGTGCAGCAATTGATTTTTTTTTGGCTCTACAGGAAAACAGTCACTGTTGAGTGATAAACTCCACAAAAAATGTGTGCTTCCTCTTGCACTGCTGCCAGAGGCACAGAATTAACATTCTCAAAACCTAATTTATGAAAGATAACAAAAAGAATACTCCTTCCCCCCCCCGTAAAACTTTTGATTTGTGACCACAGGAACTCATGGTAGGAGACTAGATACATTAGTAAAATTAAAAAAAGAAGTATATTTAATTGCTGTAATCTTCCATTAATGAGCCTATCTGTACATTAATTGGACAATACAGCCAACTCCAGTCCCTTTGTGATTGATCATTAAAGATCCCATGGCTCTCTCCACAAGGGTGGAGTTATCTTCTCTGTCCTTGCCAAATTCAATCACAAGTGATAATTTTCTTCTGCCTATCTATATTTTCCTTGCAGTTTTATCTGGATAAGACTTTGCTTTTCATTTCCTGTACAAAAATTGTTGTATAATGTTTCTGTGTACTCTTAAAGAGCTGCAGTTTTCCACCCTGAAGATTACAGTATCAGAAGGAATAATTTTTGTATTACAGATATGACAAAGTGTTATCATAGTTTTTTTGAAAGTCCACGGTACTTAGTTGTGTAAGAATAGGCCATGTGGTCTTCATGAAGGAAAGACTAGAAACTCAACTCTTGATCCTGACTCACAATACAGCCTGGTTGTTGAGAAGTTCTTGACTTCAGTACAGCCTCATAAACCATATAGTCTAAGACACAGTAGATTCTGGTAACTGGTCTTGTAATAAGTTGTAACTGACTAAAATATTATATTTTTTTTTGGCTCGCTACCTACCCACTGAACGAAGACAGAAGTTTTAAGTTCTCTTTTTAAATTAGATATCCTCACATAATTCCTGAAGTAACATAAAATACCATATGGTGGTGGTGTTTATCTTTCCCTTTGCAAGGCAAGAATCTTTTGCTAAAAGCATGTCTATAGGGTGAAAAATTAATCTGTATATAACATTTTTTTATCCTGTGTTTTCTTCAAGTTATCCCCAAAACTTCTATCAGGTCATTTTTTTCTTCAAGGAATTTTCACTGCATACCATCTTATTAATTAAAATACCTCTAAAAATTTACAGTTTTTGTCTTGACCAGTCACCACAGTGCTACAGCAAAGTGTCTTAGTTTAATATACCAAAAGCTCACCCCAGTCATTAAATGGCACCCCAAGAGTAGTTATACAAGATAGCTGTGAAGGCAGTGCAGAAATTAAGAGCAAGAACAGCTTGTACCAGCATTTCCACCAAAGAAATGCTGACAAGCTGTGTGACAACTTAAGGCCCAGATTCTCAATAGCAGCCCTTGAAGAACAGGAAGATGTGGGATGCTGAAGACGAAAAGGAATACAACAAAGCAGAGGTGCTGTTGTGGTTTCTCACTTCTTTTGGATTACTGGGAAGGGGGGGAAGGTCCAAAGTCCAGGCTCATACGACTAAGCAACCCAAAAGGTTGTTTGACAAGCTCTTCAGCATTACTAAAACTTGTTTTGTACTGTTGTGTATTGTTTTGTACCTGCCTTACTTCCCACCCTAACTCATCAGCCACTTTCATATGAGCAACACAGGTTACAATAACAAGCTTTGCCAGATGCACTTGAGCCAAGTGAAAGAGGATGAAGAGGCAGAAAGAAGGGGAACCTTTTCAGAGCCCCTTATACATAGGAAGATTTGGAGGGCCATAGTTCCCTTTTTCATGAAATCATCTTTTCCCTGAGTCATTGCATAATAAGTCAAATATTTGTAGCAGAGCCATTTTCCAACCTAAATAGAGACTAGTAATAATTTAAAAGGTGAACACCGCAAGTACATTTCAGAGAATCAGAAAATAATGTAGTACCTTAGCACTGCATAGATCAACTTGAGATGCATCTTTGGAATTTCCATACCACCTGTGATTAGACCTCAAATCAGAAAAAATTAAGAAAATAGCATTTTCTCTTAACTTTTTTGCTTCCTTTTACAGGCAGGATAACATAAAGGAAGCAAGTCTTTTATAAGAACAAAATTAAAAGAGTTTTGACTAGAAAAAAATGTCATAAATTCAAGTCTGCTCATACCTCAGTGGATTATTCATCTCTAATTAGGACATCATTTAAGTCATTAGCAAGACAAATGTTTTTATTAACATAGAAAATAACTTATGTTTATACAATGAAGTTTTAATATTAAAGCTTCTTAGAAATGAAATGCCTGAATTCCCATTTGGGAAAATGTCTTTTATTTTGTTGGAGTGTGACCACAGTTTTCTAATTTCTTGAAGATCATGCAAGTTTAATCAACTCCTGACCTTATAAGAAAGCAATGAGATCATGACATTTCAAATCTTAAACTAAAACTGTATATTTGTTTTCAAATTAAACCAAGAATTCTCAGTCTCAAATTTAAATCTCCAAACATTGATTTAAATCAAATGATATATCCAGACCATAACAAACTGCTAAAAAATTAATAAGTAAGATTTAAGCTCGGGGGGGAAGGGGGGAAAAGGGAGTACTTCATATCAAACTACATTTAAAAAGTGTAACATTAGCCACGCATTTAGACTTTGAAACAGACAGTTTCTGAAGTAAACATCCAAAGATCTTTTGCTACTGAATAATCTTCTAGCCAGTGGAGAATTTATGTGTTCTTTGTGGTCATACCTCTCCCCCCACGTCTGCAAGATAGTACTTTCTGTAAACATTTTGTAAACGCAGTTCAAACTACAGTTTTGCTTGAATGCAGCTTTAACACATGTTAACAGTTCACACTATTCTGTTTTAAGTTACATCTCACCTAAATGTCTCAGCACAGACTGTGGTGACAGTCTCAAAATATCAAAATACTGAAACTTACTGAAACTGATGGAAACAGACTCTCAGGTGGCAGAAACCAGCCTAAAGACACTATGCTTTAGGTGAGTACTACAAAATTATTTTTCTTGCTATTCATTAATAAAGTCACTTTCAGGAAGCAAATTCTTAAAAAAAAAAAAAAGAAAAAAAAGAGAGACATCTGCCACTGGAAATGTTACCCTCCCTGCCTGCCTCTGCCCAATATTATTCATACCTAGAGGAAAAAAAAAATCAATAAGTACAGCAACTAGATTTCTTAAATCTTCACAAAACTATAAATCATAAGGAACATATTATTGTTCAGTGATACATACCAGATTATAGCAACCCATCCTGTTGGCTGTAAATTAAGAACTTCTGTCCCTTCCTCTATTTGGTTTCAAAGGGGAGTGCCCAGAGGATCTCGCACACAGAGGAAAGACTCTTCATTACTATGACAATATACCTGATTTTTTCATCAAAGTGAAAAATGTATTTGATAAAAAAAAAAAAAAAAGATTACACATATTTTTACTGAAGTTAAGTAACTCGTCACCAATAGAAGAAACACAGAATGAAAATATTAGGCATATTGAAAAGTTGTACATGCGGTATAACAGGTGCTCTTTACTTTAGGATTTTCAGAGTCTGCTTCTGAACCTAGCAAGTTTACTCAGCATAACTTTCTCTGCATAAATAAAGGGCCTAAGCTCCAGGCCTTTCCAGCAGGAAACATGCCTGGTTCAGAGGAAGTTCCTCTCCAACATACTTATGCGGCTGCCCATATGCTGCACTGGTGAGACTGGGTGCTGGGTATACCTCTGGGGTGTGAGTAAAGGGAGCTTGATTTTTAGAAGTAAAAGCTAATGCTACAAATTCAGATGGGTTAATTCTTTTTTTTTTTTTTCATGTGTACACAAACACATAAAGACATCGCACTGTGCTGGTATACACGCTCACCCTTTCACATATGTGCAAACTCATGGCAGGGCAGGGGGAGGGAAATCTGCAGTAATGTTCATAATATGCAAAGTGATCACTAAGCCATACACATCTATATAAGCACAGTAGTAGGAAAAATATTCACTAAAAGTCTTGACTAATGGGGTAACAGTTATATTTCTTGGCACATTGCTGATTACACTTCAGTAAGTGCTCCTTTAAAGAAAACCAACCCACAATTACTACTGCATTTATTCATTGGGATTTTATTAATACTAAAATAAGTGATTTCTTGATATACCTCTTATAAATTACTAGCTAGAATGACTTCTTATTTTCATGCACTTTTGTTAATAAGGGTGATAATGAAAGATCAGCTAAGATTCACACTCTGTATTTCCCACTAAGTAGGTCTCAAGTACATTTTTCTCAACAGTTTGACTGGGCTGGAGAAAGCTAATTAGGTGTCTCACTCAAAAATCATATATCTGGGAAAAAGTTAAGCTTGGGTATATATTGTGGGTCTTATGATTCAAGATTGTTGGGGGTTTTGTTTGCTTTAAAACTGTGCACAAGTCTATACAACTTCTTTATTAGCTCTGTTTCTTTGGCCTCCGCAGTAGCTTGATAAGAAGCATTAATGTGTGAAGGTAAACAAGACAAATTTATGCACACAGCCCTTCCTACTTGTTCTGCAGTGCTCTGATATATTGCACATATCAACAGAAAGGCATTATATAGTTCACTAATTGTGTTTTACTTAGGATCATCATTACTATTTATATTGTATCAACAATGACTAGAAAAATCTGCCTGCAAAGTCCATTCTGCTAGTAAATGTACCAGCAGTATTAGCTCAGGCAGCATTTTCAATTTAAGCAGAGTCAAATAAATTATGCTGAGACCGAAATTGTCCAGCTCCTTGCAAGTGAAACCTGGTTATGTCTGTTACTTTCTACCTTTAAAACAGGCTTTTGTTACTAGGGGGCTGGTTTTATTTGAATTCCCCAAAACAGAAGTGGTTAACGCTCTGATTACCTTTTGAAGACAAGTATGAGTGACCTTTAAATGCTACCTTTGATGTCACGTACACATTATGAGAGGACTAATGCTTAAAACCCACCTACTGACCTACAGAGTCAGTGCCTACAACAGCACCTGCAATGGTCCATGTAGCTGGCCAACATCATCGGTACTATGATGTTGTTTATCAATGATCTGGACGAGGGGATCAAGTGCACCCTCAGTAAGTTCACAGACAACACCAAGTTGGGTGGGCGCATCGACCTGCTGGAGGGTAGAAAGGCTTTGCAGAGGGATCTGGACAGGCTGGATCGATGGGCTGAGACCAATGGGATGAGTTTCAATAAGGCCAAGTGCCAGGTCCCGCACTTGGGTCACAACAACCCCAGGCAGCGCTACAGGCTTGGGGAAGAGTGGCTGGAG
>KZ505708.1:1180491-1197892 GCA_002844005.1 Limosa lapponica baueri | reverse complement strand
TTCCACTGAGTTTCTTCCTTAAATTGTTAAAATGTTCAGAGACAAGCAGAGGGAAGGAATCTTTCTTGTGTTTATGCCTCAAAACTCTTCAGAATATTCAGCAGAATTGTACTATAACCCATGCCTATGAACCATTTTGCATACAAGGCCTGCAATTTATGTAACCTCAGCCTGCAGTGCCCTGATTTAGGACAGTGAGGACACAGGGCTTAGGCTCAGGTTCCACTTAAATAAGATCATATTCAGAAACCTTCTACACAAGATCAAGCTACCTGAGGAACTTGACCTAAGATTAACATTTAACCACAAATACAAACCATTAAACTAGGTCTGAGAAGATGAGATAAAACCTTCTGTTTGTAGTGAAAGGAAAGTCAGTAAGAGGTCAGATTTATACTACTTCTTGGCTGGCTTATCCCTCTCAATCAATCATGAGAAATTAAGTGAAGCTCCACTGAAAGAGATTCCATTTACATGATGTTATGCTTGCAAAATTGTAAATCTGCAACTAGCTATTTGTTTGGAAGGAGAAAAATGTTTTGCTACTCAGGCACACTACACTTAGAATTTATTACCAAAGTAGGCATTTAATACAGCAAAATCAGCATTTCTTCACTGGTGCAAATCTGTGGCATAGTTACGTGCAGAATCAATCAGGAATCTTAACTCTTGCCTTTAACAGAAGCAACTTCAAAAAGGTTTCAAACAAGGAAGCATCATAGAATCGGAAAATACCAGTTCATTCATATGAGATTCAGCAATGCTTGTCTAAGGTTCAAATCAATTTCTGAGGATAAAGAGAACTCCCCCTTCCCTTTGTTAGTTTAATCAGTTCCAGCTGTAACAGGCTTTAAACAGTACCAATTTCTGAAAAATCCAGGTATGAGAATTAGACATCTGGCAAGGAGTACTTAAGTGACATACACCACTCTTCCCCAGAAACTTCTGAAGAAAAGCAGGCAAACAAGGGAAAAGAGGTTATTAATTCTTGTATTTAAGTTTGTGCAACTGTTCAACGCGGTATGAATTAGTACATATTAAGAAAATATAAATCCTCATAATGCTAGAAAGGCTTGACAGTGGAGCTTGACTTTGGACTAAACAGTTTGGGGGTTGAATAATATCAAAAAATTAATGTCAAAAAATGTGGCTTATGGTCAATAAAAATCACTTATAAGTTTATGTTGAATTAAGCAAGTAACAAGAGAAATTAAAACATTTTGGTTTGATCCTATTAAGAGATATTTCAAATATCTGAAAAATTTACACCAGTTTGATGGAAAAGAAGAAAACAACAGTAATGAAAACATTTTCACAATAAGTGGCTTACATTAAGTTATTTGGACAGTAAAAAAGACAGGACTTTTTCCACTTTGACTTTCCATTTTTTACTTGTAGATTTTTCTGGCTAACAATCATAAATATCAGCTCTTTGTCTGCCTTTTATCCCAATGCAGCTTTTAGACTAGTAGGTACTTTTTGCGTCTTAAACAGTTCTGTGAGCAGCAGCACTAATAAATCTTGGGGTACACTAACGTGAATATTACATTTGTGCATGCAACTTCAATCTAGCACACCCAGCTGTCTTTTTCTTAATGCTTGGAATTTCAACCCAACAGCATCTCCAGTTGCAGCCTTTATTCCCTAACATACTTTCTCCTTCTTCACCATAATGACGTCTTTACCCTTCAATACTCCCTACTTACCAGCTGAGAAGGTCACAGCACAGGTCTATGACTAACTTGAAGGATGGGCTTGCAGACTCTGGCCTCTCAGCGGGGCAATCAGTACACACTAGTGGATTAGGGAAGTTTTGAGTTCAGACTGAAGATTTCAGCTTAGTGAGGACACTTACTCTAATTCTCAGTTCTCTTCCACCACAATTCTCCCTCTCACGCACAGACCCTTACTCCTTTATTCCCCTTGTAAAATTGCTTCAAAAAAAAAAAAAAAAAAAGGAGATGGAGACAAGTGCATTACATGAAGTTAATGATACCTGATATAGTAGACTCAATGGCAAATTATTAGAGAGCTTCAGTTTACAAAGCACCACATAATAAAATTCACAGATGATAAACAGTATTAGAAAAAAAATTAAACCAAAGCAACATACTACTTCACAACAAACTTCCCAGAACCAACTGAATGACAGAAGGAAAATTCATTGCATAGGTTGCTCAACATATATTTCTGCTTAGTGTCAGATCTGGCAATATATTATTCATTTAATACTTGCAATATGTTATTCATCCAAACATACAGCTGTTGAACAATGAGGAAAAAAAAAAACCAATGATTTTTAAATATATTATTTTAATGAAAACCAGAAATACAATTCATAACATATTCAGCAAATACCGCATAAGGAGTTTTTCTATAGGTGCAGATATTTATCTATATATAGCGTACCTATGCTTTTTATTGCCCAATAAGGAGCTTCAAAACCAGCTTACCATTTAATCAATCAGGTTACTTAATAACAAAAAAATATTAATTTGTGTATTTCATTTTGAAAAAAAGCAACCGAACACCACAAAACAACCAAAAAACCCCCACCAAACAAATCCAGCAAAAAAACCCCAACCAACTGGCAAAACCGAACACAAACCACAGAAATGAAATGTAACTTTTTAACTGCTTAGGACACAATCAAATCTAAACAGAGAAAACCTTAACGTTGTGCAAACATCATTAACAGTAGTCAAAACACTGGTGCGTTATCAACGCTATTTTAGCCACAAAACCAGAACACAACACCCTTTGGACTTCTACGAACAGTTGTCTTGCACTTAGCCACAGAGAGAGTTATTTTTTTTTAATGTATTTTACTCTAGCTATCTCCTGATAAAGATTAAGGTTAGTACAAATGTCATGCTAAGACATTAAAACAAATGGCACAAGAATAAGAGGCAAACAACAAGGTTAAAATGCTGGCAGCCCATTGACCTCACATCTCTGACTTTTAACAAGCCACCGATGGCTTTGTAAAGCTCAGGACTACAGAAGAAACACTTAGAGAAATCAAACAGTAGCCAGAAAATCTGAAACTGAGAAAAACCCCAAAATCTTTAAACTTACATTTTTCTTTCTGCAGGATAACTCCAGCCCTGCTTAGTCCTTATTTCATCATTTTAGCAGCATAGACAAGAATTAAAACTTACTCAGGCAGTTTGAAGCTCCAGGTGATATCAGGACTTAGGTTATTGCTGAAACCTTTGAGCTTTACCTCCACCACAGGTGTGCTGAACACTACTTTAATGCAGGTGATTTCAATAATATTCTGACCTGAATGTAGCTCATGGGAGTTTTACCACCGATTTCAGTAAAGCCAGGATTTCATGCAGTAGGTTAGGATAATTTAGATTAGTCTTGTAACTTGCTCAGAAGCTGATTCAAAATACAGTAAAGTCAAAGGGAGCTGTATTGAATCAAGTTTAATTCAATTAATTAATTGTATTTAATAGTATTAAATTAATTTTAATGAAAGTTAATCAGATTTTTAAGATTTTTTCTAGGATGCAAAACCTATTTCACTTTAAATGCTATATTGTGCCAAGTCTGATGATATTAGGAGATACCTTTTAGCTTTTTGTATATAGGTTTATGGGAAGGGATTATTTTTTTTAAAAGAGTGCTTTCATTTTTCCATGAATAAAACAAAAAAAACCCCCACCAACCCTAATTACAAAGTTATAGATTCTTAGTTGGGTTAAGTGGGTAGGATTTCCAAGACTTCTGCCTTCCCACATTGACTAAGGCAGCTGAAGCATAAACACTTTTAAATGATCTTACAATATTCGCCCTTTATTAGAGTTGGGTATCCCTTACAGGTGCCTTTAATAAAATATCCACTTTATTAAAGTTCAGCAGATCAGCAGTAATTAGCTACCTCATATGTGGGTGGACAATCCAGTTTTCAGTTATTGGACTTTAGAATAGATATTTTATTGTTCTTACTTTCCTATTGTATTCCTGTGCATAACAACTATTCTTTTTTTTTCTTTCTGTTCTTTTTGGAGACACTGTATATTGGACCTTTTTGGGTAATTGTGTCAGAAATGAGAATATTCTAAAGGTTTTCTGAAAATATATTTCCTATAATTATGCTGTTATAGAAATCATGCTATAAACTAAGATTAAATGCTTCTTATTTAAAACCACCTGATACTAAAATACTCTCAGCTAAGAAGAAAATAATGCAAAGCTGTGTTCCACAGAAAAGGCTGTTATTGGACAATGTGACTTAGCTCCTATGAGCAGCTTAGTAAGGGTATTGAAGAGACAACAGCTTAATATCACCGCTATGTAGTAAGAACAGAATATTCTCCCAAATCAGAAATACCCTTCCATTGATTTCTATGCCTCTTTTTGTCCAAGTCCAGAACCTGACCTTGCCATTAGTCCTTCAGGACTGGGGACATCAAAGTACAAGTATTGTCTTAGGGTAGAGACTTCTGCTTTCCTTCCTCCCTGTGTGTATTCATACACTAAGCACAAGAGACATCAATCATTTCTGGAGGTTTTGTGGCTCTGCTGTACTGTAAGTGTTAAGCAATAACAAAGATGATATTATCAGCTATGTTCACTTTAAACATCCACCATACAATTAGTCCAGAAAGTAAATAAAGCTATATAAATTAAAATAAGCTTTTATGATTAATAAAACATGTAAATATGATAATATTATTAGTGTGGTGAAAGGCAGAATTTAAATTTCACAGAGAATAAAATCAGAGAGATTTACTTTTGGACTGAAAGTAAACAAATGGGTTTGATTTTTCTCTGCTCATCTGAATTGAAGTTTTTCTTCCTGAACTGTGCAAAAATTAGGTTGGCAAACTTTCAAATTGATTATAGAACTTGCTGTTATCCTCCAGGCCCTGGAAATGTTATGGTTGATGTTCTTTGAGCATTTTTGCTTGCCTTCAACACTTAAGATGTTTTTTCGTTGTTTCAAGAGATTATTCATCCCTCCAAAGAGACCTCCTCTGATCTTTGTCACTACAGGAATTTACTTCCAGTTTGAAGACCAATTGGCCTCGGAAGTTGGTTTCAAAAGGAATGGGTAAAAGTCTTATGCAGTCTCATTTGGGGAGACCTGTGTCAAAAGAACAGGAGGAGACTGATCATCTCTAGGCATTGATTTCTTCAACTCACAAAAATTAGCATCAGTTAGCAGGAAGGAAAGTATTCACTTCATCTGCCACTACAACATAACCAATAAATGTATTTCTAGCATGAACTACTAATTTCGTTGTACTAAAGCACAGACAAATCAAAAAACTTCCAAATACAAAATGCTCCAGGAATCTCTTTAGTAGAGAAAAGTCACCAAAGTTGGATGGTTACTTTGTACAAAGCTTCATTGTCTTGACAATGAAAAAGGCAAAACAGGGGCCAAATTTATTACTATTAAATAACGTACATATGTCATGAATTAACTTTGGCTATTTTACTAGCTTAGACACAATATGTCATGGGAACGTCTACTGAGTGTAAAGAATATTATCCTTTTATCACATTTTATAGTAATATATTTAAGAAATAACAATGCTTTTTTTTTTTTTTAAACAAGGATCAAAATACTATCCAGTGAATAGAAAAATAGTTGTTATTGTAGAGATGTAAAGTCAATAATGTATTCTTAACATTTCTGCATTCATATATTCACATTCATTAGAAGAAGCTCATCAGTTTTTCTAAAATACAACAAGATAAGGCAGTAGGGGATAGCACTTCCTAAAGCAGGCTTGTCTTTGAAGTTCAAAATAACTTGATTATTTGGGTAGATTATTTTATTTTATTCACAAAATGTGAGTTTAAATTAATATTCAAAATAAATAATTTTTAAAATGGGCAGGGAAAGTTGAAGTGGTCTTACATGAAGTACATGCAATATTTTTTCATGTACATTAACAATTATATAATTACAGACTTAATTTGGTAAAATAGATTTAAGAAGAACATGATCAAATCTGATTAAAATCATGGCAAGTTAACTGGAACCATGTGTCTAAGTACTTTCCTGAGTTGGTAACTAATGTAACAGGTATTAGCTTGTGCTCCTTACATTGACTTATTACCTTTTATTAATTTGTTAATATGTTTCTCTTAATATAACTGAAAGATGAATATGGATATTTCCATCAACAATAAAATGGAAAGTAGAATAATTCAAAGTACATTAAGTTTTAAAATTTATCATTTATATCTTAAATTTATTTATAAATGTTTTCATAATGTGCAAGCATTAAGTGGATTCTCCCATGAATTGTATCTCAATAATGAAGCAGACACAAAAAGTATTATTGATATTATCCAAGAGAGCATGCAATGTTTTTTGAAAGATTTACTTCAGTAAGGCCTGCCACAAACTTCACGTGATCTTTATACTATAATTAGATCCAAATCTCAGAAATTACTCAGGCAGCTAGCTGTCAGTAAAATCAATGTGAGATAGTTGCCTAAAGAAGTTTAAATACCATCATGTGTCTGACCTTTAATCTCTATGAGAAAGTTCATCTAAAAATTACACATTCTGTTTAATCTAATTACCAAGGCTCCATTTTAGTCTGAATAAAAAGGTAGATGAAATGGCTCCCTTATTGGAATTTCTATCCACTGACCTCAGAAAAAGGAAAGAAAAAAATAATTAGTCCATTATCTTTGAATGCTTTTGGTTAAAGGTGAGATGAATCTCACCCTCATTGCTTTATTTCTCTATCTTTAACCAAGGATAATAAGACAAGGCTTCTGTACCTGGTGGTCAGGCATGGAGGAATCCTTGCTTGAGCAGAGGAGGGGTCAGTCTGCCTACACTGCAAATAGGGGCAGGGTGACTTCCCTACCTCAGAGCAGCATTCTTAATTATGGATGGAGATGTGTTTAGAAGATGTGCGAGGTCCATATACCTTTATGCACATGGTAAAAGCAGAAAAGAGTTTATCCAGCACTGCCATTTTCCAGAATCCCCAAAGCACTGCATTAGCAAAATTTTCTAGGATATTTCACCTGTGGACAACATGTATATAAACATTGGTGTCCAGAACATTAAATGGGAAAAGACCCAGCTTCTCCCCTCATCATCCTGTCTGATCCTGAGATCATGCTCAAGAAGGAGTCAGCGTAAAGAGAGCATGACCCCTGTAAAAGCTGTGTCTCCTTATAATGCTGTCCTTATGGGAACCAGGTAGTGCAATCATTCTTAGAGGATCCTGTGCCACTTGTCTGAAAACTATAGCAGCTGTTTTGCAGGTTCTGACTAGGAATTCTGGCTCTCAGTTTTATGACCAATTTTCTCCTTCATGACTCTTTTCCTTAAAAACATTTTTTTTTCGCCTAGATTCTGGTTAGCTTCCAATTCCTAGGATTTCCAAATAGGTACATCAACCTGCAGGTGCAACAAAGCAAAATCCAATTAGATATTAAGAAAAACAAATTCACACTGAGGGAGATCAAACACTACAGGAGGTTGATCAGGACAACTGTGGAACCTCCATTCTGGGAAATGTTCAGTGCTTAATGGAGAGTGACTCTGAGGAACCTGATATAGCTCGATACTTGCTTCTAAATTCAAAGCAAACTCTGCCTTGAGTGGGAGCTTGGGCCAGGTGACGTCCAGAAATCCCTTCAACCTATGTTGTTTTAGGATTCTATGTTTCTGTCTTTGTCAATTTTTAGTCTGTTATCCAACTCAGTTCACATTTTAATATATCAATTAAAAAACGCTGAGAGCCATTGACCTTTGAAATCAGTCCAGAAACAAATAACAATAAGAATATCACTGCGTGACTCTAGTACGCATAAACCTTGACTTATACATAGCTATGACTGTGTTTCAGGAAGGAGCATGCAATTTCTTCTTTATCCTGATCCCTGTATATTTATGCATTCAACTGATCCATGTGGTGTCTCAGAGTAGCACAGGATTTCTACCAGCTATCCAGGAAGGTATTTCAGAATCTCTCTCTCTCTCATATGCAGTATCTCTTCTAATTTCTTTTTTTCAAACACGTCTAAACAGTTGTGGTCTTTTCTCCCTTACAAACTGAAGAATTCCCAGCATCTTAAACTTGTAGAAAAAAAGTGACTCATTTTATCTGAAGACATTTTGTAGGAATTTTGGGAAAGTTTTATCTTAATTTCTTTTTTTAAAGATACTTTCAGAGTAAGGCTTTTTTTTTTTTTTTTTTAATCTTCCCCTTCCCCCTCCCCTGTCTAGGAGAACATGTAAAGAGAATGAAAGCTAAAATAGACTTCAGATTTTACAAAGATAGAACAGTTGCCTTACAGGGACTGCCAATCAATGCCAATTTTAAATCTGCTTAGTGCCTCCAGTCCTTCAGGTATTTGGGGATTCTGAGGTTTTCAGAGGTTAATGATTAGAAATATTAATAGGCTTTAAAGGAGATTATATTTTATGTGAAATTGTTGCTAAATTGAAACAATGTGCAAGTCTCAAATTAAAAAAAAAAAAGCCTACTTTCTACTTTGCGAATCCAGTACCTAGCCAAAAAGAACTAAATTTAATCCAAGAAAACAGAGATCTGATCAAGCACTGATCAAACTTTAATTTAAAATATCAAGGATTTTAGTCCTGGTCATTAAATAATGATAAAAAAAAATTAAATTCCGTGATTGTTGTTTTATTTGTGTTTCAAATACACGGCCAGTTGAGCTTGAGATGCTTGTCCTCCCTTTTTAGCATTCTATTTCACAACTGAAAGCTGACCAAAATCAAAACATGGTTTTTTTTCTTTTCCTCCATCATATTTATTTGGGTGCTCTTATAGCTTCATGGTTCTACGCAAAATTTGATGAAGTCACTATTGAATCAATCCCTGCAGAAGAGCTCCTCTACTTTCTGTTGCCCTTATAGATCACATTTCATTTCTTTCCTTCAGCAGTTTGAAGGTCACCAGTGCAAAGTGATGATTCCAGAGACAAAATTGTTTGAAGGCAAGTTCCGATAGGAATTTATTCTAAGAAATAGGTGTTTTCTCTCTACAGAACACTTGAGATGCTATTGAGACTCACTTGTGTAGAAATGAATACCTAAGAAAAATGAGATTGAAAATTAGGAGTTCTTTAAAAAGGACCAAATTAGGTGCCTAATAAGGCACAATTCAAAGAAAAATACAATAGCCAAGACTAAAATTCCATCTTCATTCCACAGCAGAACTCAGAAATAAAAAGTAATAAAGAACGAATTAAAAAGAAGCAGGACCTAGCATTTTATTTATATTGATTTTTCCCTATGAAATACCTAACTAGGCTAAGGAAAGTCAAAAGCATAGAAAAACATGCCGCTGGAAGGGCAATAAGAAGGACTTAAGGAGGAGTTATTCTTACAATTGTATGTTGTACGGACCAATAGCTAGATGGAAATAAAAACATCTTTAAAGGGGATACCAAAATATCTTTTCTATACTCTTAATCACTGAGGATGATTTAATACTTTCCAGCTCATTGGTAACCAAAGAGAATGTTAAATATCAGGTATAAGAAAAAAAAATATGGTTTTGTATACACAAACATTTAATCAGCAAATATAATTCATTTTATCTCCAAAGACATAAAAGTACCAACTAAGGTACTTGTTTATCTCTAAGAAATATTCAAGAAATTTCTGAAAACTGGAACAATGTCTGCAATGCTATTCAAAAGGGGCAAGACGGATTATTTTCTTACTATAAAATAAAACATTGATATTTGCTTAATCCTGTTATTCCAGCCAGATGTTTTGTTATGTTGCATTTTGTGGCAAAATTAGCATGAAGAATTATTCACTTCTCTGTCCCTCCACTTTTTATTCCCACTAATTCTTTTCTGATTGTTTGTTTAACCACTCCTCCTTTCACTTGTTTGTGAGGCTGGTCCTTGTGAACTGTATCAATGATATAAAAGAAGTTTAGAAATATCTCTTCTTTGGGGGGAGCCAGAATGTCATGGAGAATACAATCTCTATGTCATTTGATGCTTCATTTAGCAGCACTAAATGGATTAAAATATCATTGAAGTCCATGTTAAAGAATTAAGAATTGACTGACAAATCATGTAAAAAGCCTCTCTCCACATTTTTAGCTAAACTTTGTGGATCTTATGTCTTTTTCTTCCTATGTTGATCTGGATGTATATGATTAATAACCAATAAAAGCTGTCTACAACAAAGGTAAATTGGAAATAATTAAGAAGATATGGCAGATATGTAAGATGTAGCTTCATAAAGAGATAGATGCTATCCTACCCTGGAAAGGATTTAAGGGCTGTGAGGGTTAGGCAGTAACAAACAAGAGTCCCCAGTGAAATAATGCTGCACAAAGGAGTAGAGAAGGATGGATATACAAACCAAGTAATGAGATGGATGGGAGAATAATTTTAGCTCAGTTTTGTTGCATCAGTAAGACAGATGATGTAACACTACACACCACACTGATCCCCAGAAATAGTGACTATTGAATAACAAACATAAGAACAATTAAAGTCCCAGGAAAATAAGTCTGTTTAGTGAGCGACTGGAAGACCTCTGTATAATTTCTGGCAAAATATGATTGTAACATTATTGTATAAGTATCTGCACACATGCACACACAGAGAAAAAAATTAAAGGATATTAATGAGCTCTGTAACTTACACAACAAATGTAATTTATAAATTATGAACTTAAATGCATACCAGTGGTGGTAACTAAGCAGTGAAATTCTAGAGCTTTCATCTTTCAATAGTTTCATAATCAGACAGGGTCTTCCTGAACTGTATTCTTTAATAAAATATATACTATTGGATGTCAGATAAAGCTGACGTTCAATGGCCGAAGCATACAAGTTCAATGGCCGAAGCATACAAGTGATGCTTTTCATTCAGATCATTTTCATGATCTTGTTCATGCTACAGTTCGGGGAGAAGTTTTTTTTGGGGAAGGAATTGCAGCCTGTCATGGAGTGGAGAGCTGCGGAGGGCTTCCAGGATCTGTCTTCCTGCTGAAATCACCTACTGAGGAATGATTGCCTCACAAGTGGAAAAAAAAAGTAAATTAATTGATTCTTCCTGTAAAGTTTGTTTAAAAAACCTACTTTCCCAAGAAAAACAATTGGAAGCAATGCAGTTCCAGTCCTCAAGATATGGAACAATTTATTCAAGGAGGTTAAATTTATTAAATTTAACAATTTAATAAATGGAAAAAATTTTTAAAGGTTCCATTTATTAATGGAACAATTTATTAAATTTATTAATACCTAAAGCCCAGGATCAAGGCATATACAAATCATGCAAAAGAAAGGTAAACATGGATATGGGCTTTTTAAAATTTCTTTCTCTCTCCTTTATCTTAATATCTCTTTCAGAAGTGATTTTGAATTTTGGCTTTTGCATCCGTATGCCACATTTCCCTGAATTAGCATTAGTGTTGTGCTTCATGACTAACACTATGCTTCTATTGCCCTTTCCCTGACTATACATGTATTTCCTTCTGTTTCTTTTAATAATTTTTCTACTTCTTTAAAAAAAAGAAAACAAAAAACAAAAAACAAACTTGCACCCTGCCTTCACTTTTCAGTGGTATCCTGTGCTTCTGCAACAAAAATCATTACCAGAACTCTCTATTGCATATACAGCACTCATATCAATGCTATCTTTTGCTCAATCAACAGAAAGTTATTCAGCCTCCAGACAGAACAGAACAGAAAATGTTCACCTAAATTCTGCGAGAGACCTTTCACTTCTCCCTACTAATCCATGGCTTCAGAATACCAGTATTGCTGTCCCTATACGGAAAGAGTCGGATCCCTTTTCCAAGGCAACAGGAAAACTGGTGTGAGTTAGGCAATGCATTTGGATTATGTAGTCTCCCCATTCCAGCTGTGCTGTATCCAATCTGTTCACTACAGCAGCCAAGACAAATTACTGAAGAGCAGCAACACACACCTCTGCCTTGCTCCAGCTCTGGCACTCACAACTCTTTCCTCACTAACTCACTAACCAAGCAGAAATCTACCTAGTTATGCCACTAAGTAAATTTTCCAATGGACCAATTAAATTAGCTCATTGAGAGGTCCCATGAGCATGAGAACCCATACAAAGTAATCGTCACCTGTGTATAGCTGGGATGAGTGGTGGCCTAACCAGGACCCTCCCTTCTTCAGCAGCAAGAAGAAAATTGTCATCCTGCATCTCAATGAATTATATCCCGAACAAAGGTGATTTAAACACAATTCCTGCTTCCTTTTTTTTTCGCCTGCCGTTTTAAGTGGTGCTTTTTATTCAGATCATTTCAGTGATCTGAAATGACCACTGAGTCATAACACAAGTGGTGTAAGCAGATTCCATTCCCTGCTGCTCTTGCCTGTCCCCTTGCCATCACCCCCTCAATTAAACAAGTACAACTGCTTGTTCAGCCACGAAATGAGAAATGGACCTGGATTAAAAATAATCCAGCATAAATTTAGAAAATAGTTACTTTTTATCGATTATTTTCTTTGGTAGGAAAGAGATATGTCACTGATAGAGGGTCTGTAATAAAATGAAAAGAGGGCTGTTTAAAAGAGACTTGCATCATTGTAGCTCTTTTAATATCGATTACACTTCAACTTGACTCTTACTGGGCTGTTCCAAATGTCTCCAGAGACATTTCAGGGGGAAAGAGAGTTAGAGGTGCCGAAAGCTGAATTTTTGTCATTTTAACAATGAGAAGAAGATTAGAGGTTAAATCAAGGATTTTGATCCTGGTGTAATATGCAATAAAAGCTACCTTAAAGTCAGTTCTCTCCTGAAGTCACAGAGATGGAGACAAGAAATATACCAAAGTCAGAATCCTTAAAACTAACATGGCATTCACATCATATATTATTTTGTTAATTAGTAAATAATGTAAATAGAAATCTTCTAATAGCCAGAGACTAGTGACTAAAGTAGCTTTCAGGCACATTAGTACATGATTAAAAAATTTATAAAAGTAAACAGGGAGCCAACATCGTTTTAATTAATTCTGGCAGCATTTTTTCCAATTTCTTGTTGTAACTGGAGAATTTATGCATGTGGATGTGGGTAGATTAAAAAATTTAGAAAAATAAACATGGAGCCAATTTTAATTAATTCTGGCAGAATTTTTTCCCATTTCTAGTTATAACTGGAGCACGTATGCATGTGGATATCTGTGCGTATGAGAAGAAGAAAGTCAGATACAGTCACTTTACATTACCCTGTGAGCTGTGGAACAATATTTCCTGCTGAGGCTTAGTGCTTTATGCCTATAGCAGAGCTCCAAGAGCTCAATATGCCAAAATGACATTAACTGACCAAAGGACAGGTTTTATCAACCACCCATTCATTTTTTAATTGCTACTTCCTACATTCAGTTGATGAAAAAAAGCTACACTTTTATCTTAAAATCACTGTTAATTTACCTTGTTTAGAATAAACAGGAACCTAAAGACCTGATGGTCACATCAGTAACCCTGTGATTTGGCTGATTGTTAAAGAAAAAAACCACAATGTGTTTTGCTTTGGCTGAACAGTCAAAATAATGAAAGACAATTATAAAGACTGACAGATAAAAACAATAAATTGTGGAAGTAATAAAATTGTCACAAGGGAAAGACATGAAGTAAGATTTAATGAGAAAGAATGGATGAGTAAGTAAATTATTTATTTGAAGTCTGCATTCAGACATGACATGCTTCACTATGTTTCATTAAGCCTTGAACCCATGCATCTGGCTGACCTGCTGCACTGCATGTCCTCAGTGTTCTGTTTTCTTCCCTAAATGCATGACATAATGCATGACATTTATTATGAATATGTGTTTTACTGATAATTTATTGCCTTCATAGTGTTGGCCAATACTGATAGACTTAGACTATGCCAAACAGATGATTACCTGGTGAAAAACCTCTCTATAAAGAATGCTATAAGGATTTTTTCCTGCATGGAGATCAGAGGTCTTTAAACAGTACGGTTCAGCTGATGAGCATACAGTCACAAGATATGAAACTAGATTTCAACTATTTTAATCCAAATTATTTACTCTTAGGCAAAAATATATCCAGCTGGTTTTGATGGGCCAAATACATGCCAGCAGCTCCAGGAGCATAGGCAAGCATATAAATGATTTATATGTGAGTTACTGAGAAGTCACAGAATGTACATGTTCTTGGCCTCCTTGGATGGCAAGATGAGTAGAGATTGATACTGTAGATATAATGAAAGCAGTGGTCTTCAGGCTCTGTTTCCATTTCATTTGGTTCAGGTACCTGATGGGCAACCTTTCATTAGCAAATGGATGAAGTGATCAGTTAGGCTTTAGGATGTTCTTTTGACTGAAGAACTAACTCATTCTTCATTTTAGATTTCCAAGCACTAGCATGCTTTTTTTATCTAGCCTACTGGTATACGAGAAAGAAAAGGTGGCAAATTATTTTACAGTCAGGAAATCATTTAAATGACTTATAATTTATTGCATGCTGAGTGTTCAGTCATCAAGATTGAGGGGACAAGCCAGAGAGAAATTTGCTGCTTCATTCTGTTTCATTTGGTGATTGCCTGACTTTTTTTCCTAGCTCCAGGAGCTACATCTGTGAGACGTTTTGCCAGTGGTTTGAAGGATGATTGGGAGCATGAAAACTACTGAGCAGACTGAATCCCTGTTTCCAGTATTTCATGGAAAACTAGTGACCATTTTATTTCTGCAGTGCCTCTTGTCACAATGACTTTGCCTAGGAACACCTTTATGAATTAAAGCAATTCTAAGCAATTTCTTTAGCCCAGAAGCATGGTGAACTGCCAACACAGAATACATCACAAATTTTACATAGCATGTTGCTAGTCTTTAGTGTACCAGCTCTCAAATCAATTATGTCTGCTGGCAAGGAAGCCTTAACGCTCTTAAATAATTTAAAGTGCAAACTGTGTGGCATACAATTCCTTTCATCAGCAGCAAGATTGATTTCACCTTGTAGTATCTCTGCCCTACAGAAATGGCCTTTTTTAGTTAAGTTTTCAAAGTTATCACAGCAAAGCAGTAAAGTCTGCAGCATGTTACACAAGTTACATCTGTTCTTCTCAGATCTGATATACAGTCATTAGTCAAAGTAAAAAATTATTCCAGCATTAAACTCTCTTCCATTCTCCGGTATAGACTTGTAAGAGGAGTTTGTAGAAAAGACCTTATTTTAAACATTGCTAAAGTTTAGCACTAATACAGGGTGAAATACAGAAGGAAAAGTAGATTATTTCAGAGTACATGTAGAGCTTAGTCACAAGAAATTAATTCCATTTCATTTTATTAACATGCTTGCCCAAATTTCCTAAGCAAAGTTGATATGCCAAACAGATCTCTGTGGTTCGGCTACATAGATTTGCCTTTTTTGAACTTGGGGGACGACTGTGAGCTCTTTATCTGAACCCAGTGGCTAGTAAGCTCAGGAGGTTTTACTTTTAATGGTTATGAAAACATTCTCCATTGTCCTTTCTCCTTCATGGCTCTATATAACACAAATCACCTCAAACTAAGAATGCCTTTGGCAGTGTGGTTTCTCCATTGCTGTACTTAGAGCTCAAGTGTGAGGAAAGAAAAGTTCCAGAGCTGCTAGTTTATATAGCATATCCTTTAGTCAAGTGTGAGGAAAGAAAAGTTCCAGAGCTGCTAGTTTATATAGCATATCCTTTAGATAAAAGTCAGCTTTCTGTGGCTGACTTTCTGTGTTTGACAACATACTGCCCTAGCAGGGAATCTGCTTCCTTCAATTAATCTAAGCAGTTTTGAGGAAATCACATTCTTCTTTAATATGTATTGAAAAAAATGCTGTTTTTATTAAACCATAAAAATTGAACTAGCTTTTCAGTTATAGAATATGGAATTCATTTCAGCAAATAAAGGAAAAATTTGGAAAAAAAAAAAAGAAAAGAATAGCTTACACATTTGGCTTCAGGATTACAGTCAAGGGCACTCTAATAAAGTACACGTTTCTCTGCTTATGGAATAGCCTTTTAAAGCTGAATGGTGAATATGTTTTACAAACACGTTCTTGGAATACAGGAAGAAATAGATTTCATTAAAATTGAATCTGTATGGCTACCTATTCCATTACTAGATCAGAAGGGCTGATATTGTGTATGCATAGATTTTTTAAAAATTAGGGGTTTTTTGCAAACCTTGCAGATGTAAGAGGAAGTCCTTGGTCAAAGTCAGACAAGAATTTTAGCGGAGAGAACGTCATTTGCACTATGTATAGTGGTCTTTATTTCTAGACCAGTTTGCCTGCAGAATACCATAATTAGAATCAAATCTGAGTTATCCCATTGTGGATGACAATCTTTCCATTAACTTCAATCTTTGAATCTTTTTCAGTAACTTAACAGTAGTTCAAAAGAATAAAAACCTGAATGTTTCAAAAAACACCCCTAAATCAGAAGGCATTATTCAGTCACTTTTTCCAGGCCTTCTATTTTATTTTCCTACTTGCCTTCTACTTTATCTTATGTCTTTCAGATCCCATGCTGCAGCACGTTTTTAGGTTTAAAACACTTGAAAAATTAAATGAGAAAGAACAAAGCTGACTTTTTTTTCTGTACAACTGACATAAAAGTCTTCTGACCTTGATTGAAAGTCCAAAATCAAATCCTATACAAAATCCAAATAGTGAAATACATAGGAATTACACAAAACTGAACATTCAAGTACATGCAAATGCTTCCATATAGCCATGTATACGAAAGTCATGCTGCATGTCTTCCAGCTCTATTCACTAGGTCAGCTGAACCATGTTGACTGAAGACCTGTGACTTCTATTTATTTACCATAACTACACAGACCTTCCCTCTACCATTCTGTTTAAAGGGCCAAAACAGAGCATTTTTCAACAGTAATTTTGACTTTTACATAGATAGGCTACTTAGGGCAATGCTCTCCTGTGCTGCTGTAGCAAACCCGAGTGTAAGTTAGAATCAAACTTCATACTCAAATACAATTTTAGTCATATGTGTCCTTGGGATTGCAGAAGGAGGTGATGGTCACATTTTGCTCAAAGGTAGAGCCTCATAAAATTTTTGCTACTGTCTTTTGTTTTTCTGAGAGAAGGAAGACAGCAAAAGCATAAAATGAGATTCCTCTCCAGTCTTGGGTACTCTGTTTTAAATAAAATACCTGTCAGCATCTTTGTTAGTGTGAAAGGGAACTTTACTACCTGAAAGATGACTGCGTGTTTTCAGTGAACTCATCATCTAAGTCTGAGAAGCTTATTAAATTCTGTGGATTTTCATTAAAAGCAGGGCCATTTCTATTCTGTCCCGGAGGGGTTAATAGATGCAGAGCTGTTTCCAGAAATTGGTTTTCAAATGTTTGTTAGTGCAAAGATTGTGATCTTGAAAAAGGCTGTAATGAATCAATCCCAGTTTTAGAGAGGAAAAA
>KZ505708.1:1136540-1151770 GCA_002844005.1 Limosa lapponica baueri | reverse complement strand
GCATACTGCTATACACACACACATAACACATACAAATATAAATACAAAATCCAGGTAGTAAGCAGACTATTAACTTACATTTTCCTCTCTTAACAGTAGGGTTGCTCATCTCACAAATCATATTTCTGTGGGAAATGAGAGGTACACTGCTGCCAGCATTTTGTAAGAAATAATGACACACTTTACTACCTGTAAGTGCTGACTGAGTGCTTCTGCTTTTCCTTCCCAAGGTGACTGTAACACAGATTGATGAAAGATTCGTCAGGACTACAAAGGTTAAAGATGCAGACCTGGAGCTAGGAGGCAGCCCTGACACTGATGGAATACAGTACAATGAGAGTGCCCACATTATTGTCCTATCCTCTGATAAGCAGTGTAATATGAAAACTGACTACAGGAGAAGGGAACAAATTAAATCCATTAATCAAGCATATCTGTGCTAAACAGTTGCTCTAAAGAGATGAACAAATGAAAAATTTACTGTTTGTTTCCATGCTTGCTAGCACTGGAGAAGAAAATTAATTATAAGGCTGTGACTAAACTATTAGTTAAGTTTTTTCTTGGGAAAACTATTTATTGCTTTGTCAAAGAACAAATGAACCTCATTAGTGAGATTAGTTTCAGCTGATCATTTTGCATTAGGACAGTCTAATAATATACCCTTTAAAGATACATTGAAGGAAATAACTTCAAAGAACCAGAGTCCATTTTATACCTCTTACAGAATTAGACTGCTGAATCAGAAATATATGATTTTTTCACCCAGCTGAAATACAGGTCCATTTTCTTCATATTGCTCAGGTAAAACGGCTGTTAAGTTGACTGTAGTTAGCTGTTTGTCAGGGATTCACAAAGGGTTCTCTCTAGTCAAGGGGTCTCACAATTCAGTCACAAAACTCCACTCTTGAAGTACATTAGCTGAAACCTAGCTAGTTCGTAAAACAAAACAAAACCCCTTAATAGGGATTTATTTTTTTTTAAGAAAATGAAATGACAGTCTGATTAAAACTCAATGAAATTCTTCCGAAAACGTCTATTGATAAAGGGAAGAAAGATATATGGAAATTCTCTAATAGACAGAGAAAAGATTTTCATACAGAGCTCTATCATCCTGTTTGAAACTATTATTAAGTTACTCCTGTTTTGGAAAGAAAGGAAGGTAGCACTCTATGAACTGTAAGCATTCATAGCAAATTATTACTTGCAGAAGGTCAGATAAGTTACATATCTACCAGCAGAAGTGGATGAGGTTTTGTAGTACGGTATTTATGCTGAAGTTTCTAATCTCTTTTTCAAAAACGAAGTTCTTCATGGTGAAAGCCTCTGGCTTGCAACAGGCTCTGCTACAGTGATGGGTTTCTCATGATACAAATGCCTCCCATGGGAAATTGAACTGAAATCATGAAGATAAAACAGCCAGACATCAAAGAGTAATTAGCTTGTCACTACTCAATTGACCTGATTCCCACTGGAAGTCTAGAGGCAAAGAAGTAGTTGTCAAACATCATAGCTAATGAAGTCTGTTTCCATTGGTTTTATGTCTCATGAGTACCAGCCTTGCTGGGTAAACCTATGGGAAGAGCTTACAAAGCTCTTGGGTCATTTGAGAAGTGTTTTCTCCCATGTAGAGTCCTCATGTCTCATACGGCAATAGCAGTCTGCTATTATTCACATTTGATGCATTGTTATTGTGTATTTTTTTGCCCAACAATTTATTTTTATAAACTTTGAATAAACCTATATTGTGCCGCTGGAACTGACCCACAGATTAAAATGTTACTGAGGGGAAAGAGGAGAAGGAGTTATAACAGCACAGGGAAACACATAGATACACCCAACTAAGAGTTGTTGTATCACACTATTACTCATCTTCTGATCCACCCAGCAACACAATTTGGATTCATGACTGCTCAAAAGCGATATTTAAAGATGAAATTTTGTGCAACTATGAATGGTTTCCTTTATGTTTCAAGAAAACCCAAAACAAACCCAAACACCCACCCCACCAAAAAAAAACCCAAAACCTGTTAGCAAATTCAAGCATTTATTTTGTAACATAGTTTAACTACAAGAAAAAGGGATCCCAAATAGCCACTCTTGAAGGCACAATAAGGACTGGTGTTTCCTGGGGGTGATGTTCAAAATTACCTTGAAGATTTAACTGTAGACCTCACACTTGTATCACATCCAGGCGTTCCTGCAGTTTAAAAAAGACAACCTGTCTTTGTATTGTTTTAACTCCGTTTAACTCCATTGTGGTAACAAATCCATCAAGCCTTAAGCTTTTTTAGGAAAAAATGTATTCAATACAAGCCTCACATGGTGTTTCAATGTTTGCCTTTTATAATCCAGCTACGTGGCAGGTGTCCAGAGGTTATCTTTAACCATATTTCTCCCTTCAGTATATGACAGGATAAAATCTTTGACATTATGTCCTTAGCAGGAGACGACTGCATTAGCCCATATTCCCCATAGTAACATTTGACAGATTGAAGTGTGAATGGTGATATCTGGAAGGTAATGTGGCATGGGCATAAAGGCACATGATTCAAAAACCTCCCTTCTTGTTATCCCACTGCTAGAGCACTTAGCCTTAGTAAGAATTCAAGTCATCCTTTGTGGAAACAGCACTTTTAAGATTATCCAGAAGAGTCTTCTCTTTTACTGCAGTAAATCTTCTGTGAATAATGGGCAACTGGCTACCATAAAAAGACAGATTTTTCTGCACTCTGTACAGTCTCTGATGACACAGAATATATATTAATAAAATGGAAATAACACGTTATTTACTCAGATTTCCTATTGGAAGTAAGAGATTAATGTAAAATGGAGAACCTACAAGCAAAGGATATTTGGATTTTGAAGAATCACAATAGATTACCAAAATACCTTAGACTTATTTTAAAATAAGCTTGAAAAAGACCAATTCCAAATTGACTTTCCACTGCCAGTGCTGTTGTCTGTGATGTGAAAGGTTGGAGTTGGTGGTCTGAAATAGGCAAATCTTGAAACTCAGTGTCTCATTTTAGAAGGTAATGTTGCATTGTTTCTGTGGGATGAAGTATTTTCTTCTGTTACTTTTGCCTTAAATGCTTCCAAAAGTCTCTTTTCTTTCAAGGCAGAATAAAAGGAAAAATTTGGATTTTTTTTATGCATTCAGAAACTATATCTTGACAGATCTTTTTTATAGGCTGGACTTACAGATGAGTTACAGCATGCTAGATTATACTTTGGGCTCCCTGGAACATTTGAATTTTACCAAACCAATCTACTATAGTTTCATTTCAGAAAATTATGTTGACAAAAACTCTTTTTACAGGTTTGCTCACTGAAAACTCAAGTGTTTATTTTATATTTTTATAGATGTAATTTGTTCCCGTAGAATGACCTCTCTTGAGGCTTTCTTCATAGCTTTCAAGAAAATGTTATAATTCTTAACATGTTACTCTGATCTCTAACATATTTGGCTGCCTGCTAGATATGGAGTCTTCAAAAAATCATTTATGACTAAATTTGTGAGACTATCATCTGATAAATGTGGTTGTATTAGTATTTCATCAGAAAGCTCAAGTGAGACCTAGAAGCATAAACAGTCTGAATTCAGAGATGCATCAACTCGACACCTCCCTACCCACATATCCAAACCCAATCAGGTTTTAATCTTGAAAATTTAAGTTTGTATTAAGCAATTAGAGGAGAAAAAGTTAAAATACTTAAGCAAGGTCTCTGGAGACTTCAACTCCCCTTAACAAGGGGGAGAATTCTATCACAAGGGCCAGAGAGGTAACACATTCTTCCTAGTAACACTGCACACGTCTGTACACATACAGCAGTAAGATTTCTCCTCTTTATGCTCTCAGAGCTACCAAGAAACTCCATGAGACCCAGGCTTTGGTCACATGACCTGAATTAATTACCTTAAACTGCAAATACACTGTGACTCCTTGTAAACTTTCATCCTGCCAAGATCAAGTTCAAGCTTCTTTCCCAGTCAAGAAGTTTGACTACTAAACTGTTGTTTGTTATGAAAAGATTTACATTTCTGTCTTTAAGACTCATTAACTTTTCTTCCTTCAGAAACAGCTAATTCCTAACAGTGCTGACCTAACATATTTCTTACTTTATTAAACTCATGTATCTCAGCGAGTGCTGAAAGATGAATTCCTTCCAAGAATCAGCCACTTAATAATTATCTTCTCTATCATATAAGTAGTTTGCTTTCTTAATATATTTAATTCCAGCTTTGACCAGTGAAAGAATTTCTCCTTGCAGTATTAAACCTAGAACAGAGAAACATAAGAAAATACAAAAAGCAGAAATTAATTTATCGGGTCTTATAAATGATTTTGTTCTAGTTTGTTCAACAATTTGAGACAGTTTTTGTCTATGTTGTTTATTACTTTAATAATATAAAAAGCTGTTTCTCATACATTAAAAGTTAATTTCTAAGTAAGGAGTAATGCTAATAAATGCTAATCTGTAATATTACAAAAAATTTGCAGCAAATGTTATCAAATGTATTATTATTTCAAAGACTATCTGAAGTTCCAAATTCTCCTACTATTAATCCAAAACCAAGATCTAGAGGTATGTCAAAAAGGTTTTTGTTAACTAGATTCATTACATATGAAGTAGATAACAGATAAAAAGAACAAAACAAAACCAGATTTTTTTTTCCCTTAGAACTGCATGTCAGGAAGTATAATTCTGTATCTGATGAGAAAGGAATAGAATGCAGAAAGAAAAGTCAAGTAAAATTTCCCTTAATCTATAACTATTAATATTTGTTATACTTTAAAGAGTTTATATTACAGACAGAAGTTTTGTTCTCTGCTTAAGCTAAATTATCAGGGACAACAATTTGACTGCAGTTGCTCCCATCTGGAATGACTCAGTAAATTTTAATGAGACAGAATAGCAATAGCAAAGACCAGCATATTACAGTTTAAGTCAACATAGGTCATGAGGATTTACATTGAAGAAACTTAAATCAGGTTATGGCCACTGGTGATCTAGTCAAAACCAAAATCAAATTGAAAAAAAAAAAGGAAAGTTACTCCTGTGGAATTTCTATTCTCTTAAAGAACCTCCAAAATACATCTGATTCTCCCTAGTCATATGGCCTACTTTTGTAATTTCTACTTGTATGTTGAGCTTCAATCCAACTGATTCAGTAATTTTCTATTAACAACAGTATTAATAATTAGGTGTAGGCAAAGGACAGATGGTTGGGGGCTAAATTCCAGATCACCAGACAGATTTCAGATATACCTTCTTCTCCCATCCATCATCTATCACCTATTCATTTTTGCAAGTTGCATTGTTCTGTACTGAAATTGAGTGAATTTGAAACAAACTAAAAATAATTTTATCCATGTCTCGGAAATGAATGAAAAATAGCAGGATTTCAGCACGTTGAAAACTTGGGCAGGTGCCTAACTACAAGAATGGACTTGTTTCTGAAAATCTTAATCACAGGATTTATTTCTCTGCTGTAACATGCAATAGAATAAATGAGATTATGAAAACCATAAACTATTTCATTTTCACTTGGTTGGATTTCTAGACAGGTAAAATAAAGATAAATGTTCTCCAAGTCAGGCTTCTCGTTTTGACATTCTTATTACAAACAATATAAATTGTATAAGAAGCCCTCCCTCAGATCTGAAGGAAAGGGTTTTCACATAAGGATTTGCAAATTTATGATCAGCATTGTTGCTTTGTGTGTATTTTGAATGGTAGTATTTCAAAGATTTATTTTTTTTTTTACCAGAGATAAAGAGCCTCTGGGAGAACTAGTTCGTTTACAAAGTCCATCATCCAGAGCACCCTATTAAGCGGATGTTGCTCCATAATAACCCATGGACTCTTACTGATGCAAAATAAGTTATGTTATCGCTAATTTATACGGCTTTTCTACATTTCTTTTTGTTATCTGACATCTTTGAAACACTACATCTTTGTCATCTGTTAGACCACCATAGTATGGTTGGCTTAGGTACTGCATGGACAGAATCAGGACACTGTCAAAAATCATATCTGCTTTCTGCTGCATTATGTACCTTACTCTGTCAAATAATTGAAAGCCCCATACTTTATCAAGTCCTTCAGAATGGGCGGGATGGTTCCTGAGAGCATGCTGCATCTTGTAAGCCTTCTTATGAGTTTCTCAATTACCCGTCTGCTCACCGCATCATTTTCCCTTTAATAGTTGGTCCATGTTGTATGTTGATAAACCATGATCTTGTACTAAAGGGTCCCAATGCGCATTATGTTTATGTGGCTATCTCTTTATTCAATAGAGTCAGTATCTTCATTAAGAGAACTGTATTCATAAGCACAGTAGAGGCCACTGAAAACTGATTATCCCTGCAAAAAGGGATCGACAGAGTTTGAGGGGACCTACAGGGAAATCAAGAAAGCAAAATTACAGTATGTTGTTCCTTGCAGAAGGATTATAAACCCCTGCAGGAACCCCTTAAAAAAGTGAAGTGCTGAGAAGCAATAGATCATAAAAAATGGTGTTTTGACATGGGCCTTAAGTTTTGCTTTTTTTTTTGCTTTTTTTTTTTTTTTTAAACTCCTATGGAAAAATGCCTTTGAAAACAAATTTGTGTGTGAAAAGAATGAAAAGTTCAGATAAAGGTGTAAAACAGAAACTCTAAATATAAGACTCGGTTAAAATTTCTTTAAAAGAATACAGTATTCCAATACCGTGTAGTAAGCAGACAAAAAGATAAATAGAGCTTGTCATCCCTTCATTGAAAACATTATTAATGATTTAAGTTGACAAAACTGTAAAATAATGCAATTCAAAATTCAGGTATGAGAGAAAAAATAATTTGAAATTGCACTGCACAATATTAGAATAACATGCTTAGAAATAACTACCCTGCTTTTGGAAGTAGTCATTTATCATTTTCTCAGCATGTTTAGTTTTGTCCTTTTATCAGTTGATGTATTCTCCCCGAAGTAAGTCAGGAACAGAAGTTTTCCCTTGGAGAAAACAAACTAAACCAAATAAAAAACCAAACCAAAACAAAACAATACTTTAACTGTGTTGAACTGTAAAGGATTTAATCATATACATGTGTATTTATACAGACCTTGGGAGTTGTTTAGAAGTCTGTAAGACTGTTCCGCAAATGCTTAGGCTGACCAAGGACATGTTCCCTGGTGTGCAGAGAAAGCATGGGATGCCTGCCTGCCTGACACCGCAAAGCTGAATGGGATCCAGTAATGAACTTCTGTCATGGCAGCAAGGAAGGTGAGATTGTATGCAAACTGAAGACAATAAACAAACGTAAACAAAGAAATCTGACACCTACTTCTAACATTGTCACAATTAGTTAGACACAAGTAGATGAAAAAGTATTGCATACATAAATACCTTATTCTTCTAAGAATTTCTTTGTAAAGTAAACAAGCAATGACCCCAGAATTCATGCAAAATGAAGGACTGTCGCAAAGTCTTCTTGAAAGTGCGGGCCATGGAAAACGGCCTATGGCTGTAAATACAGGTGGCCACTTACTGACCCACTTGGACACAAACAAGACTTAGGCCACAACAAAAACAATGGCAAAACAGGGCTGTATGCATGGCTTAGTTTGTTCCAAAGAACACTGAGCAACATAGGAAAGCATTGAGAAAAATCTCTTGTCAGAGAAAACTTGAATCTTGAGGGATAATAAGGAAGAGCAGGAACTTCTGCTCCAATTGCCTATTCTATGAAATAGCAAAGAATTCCATATGAACCTATGAAAACTGTGCATATCTAATGGGATCAACTAGGTGGTCTTTAGACTGATTCCACAATGAAAATAGCTGGTTGGACTGGTACCTTACTTCAGCATCTAGTATGCAGAATTGATCAATCTGATATCCCATAGTACTACGTAAGTACTGTTTTGGTTGTCACTAAATGAGAATTATATTGTTATTTCTTGTGTTTGGTCTGATACCCTGCCATTGAAGCTTGGTATTCATTGCAGATGAAACAGTGAACCAACTGTATCCAACAATACAAAGAGATTATTTTTTCTGGGTCATACCAATGGAAGATGGGAGTCTTTATCTCCAGCTTTTGATTCATAGATAGAGACAAAAGATATTGTGAATTTAATAAGGCAGATAATGAAAACAGAACGGCACTACATCAGAGCTGACTTTCACTGCATGTTTTACTGCAATCTCTACCTCTTAGATTTCTAGCTTTTCAGAAAAATTTAAACAGTTCTTCACTTTGAATACCAGTTGGATTTTAACAGTTAAAAGATGACATGATGTCCATATATTCTGAATAACACTAAGACCCTCTTGCTCCAAGTATTATTTCTACAACTGTAATTGCTTGAGGAACTTCCATTAGAAATAAGTAAGAGTTTGTGTAACAGCATCTGAGATTAATGCTCTATAATGCTGGAAGGCAGCTATGGCTGCCTCATTTCTGATTCACATTGAGTCACTGCACCTTCTCTTGGTTTCAAAGTCAAAACCTTCCAGTCTAGATGTGAGACGTATTTAATCTTCAAATAAGCTTCAGAACAGATCATCTCTCTTCTGTCTTTATCAGCATGAGCTCAGTGACACCAGGCTCTTCGTCAACATTAACAGTGTCTCCTGAGTGAATCTCTCAGAAGTAAAATGAAGGGAACTGAAAATAAAATATGCCTACCTGGGTAGGTGGCAAGAACATAAAGTTTAGGAAACAGCACGCTGCTCTGCTAGTGCCATCTATTTTGGATTAGACAACATAGAGTGGAGGGAAGTCATTTTTCTGTAGAATATTGCGTAGAATTATGTCAAGGCTGTAAGACCTCTGGTCTGGGTCCTGACACTGAAGAACTCTACTGTACTTTTTCCACTGTTGGCCCCCATAATAAAAATGCCCTACAGTGAATTTAATGGTATCTCCTGATAAAATTATTTTACAGAAGATACATTTTAGAATACAGGAGTATTTTCCTCCTAATCACTTTGAATGTTCCATCTCTTCATTTCAACTCATCAATTTTTTCTTTTAATCCTGAGTGATGTCTTTGATATTTTTCTCTCTCTTAAAAAGGGAGGAATATCTGCAAATATTTGAAAATCATTGTGTTCTCCCTTTGTTAATCAGTCCTGAAATTTCCAATAGCTTTATTTTCTTTTGTTTTCTGAAGTTAATTGGCCTTTCCATACTAATGAATTAAGAAATAGGTAAAGAGAGAAAATGCTTTTGAAGAGAAGGAAAAAATAAATTTTACTCAATAGCAGTTTTAGTCCCTTTATTTCCCAGCTCTTGCTGGAATAACCATTCCCCATGCCACACATAAATGTGTGAGGATGTCCTTCAGGTCCCATCCTGGAGGATCCTCAGCCTCTGCATCCTATTGCTTATTCCTGCCATCAAAACAAATCAATTATTGCCCCACTACTCCAGTGTCATTTGAAATTACTTTGATATTGAGAGATCTACAACACCTTCTCTCCAAGAACCTGCAAAAGGCAGTGGGTACCCAAAGAAACAACAGATAAAACTACTTCCCAAGCACCACTATTAGCCTGCTTGGTACTGCAGCAATACTAGGTTTTGCATGAATAAGTCCCTCTTTTTATTTTATGGAAAGATGGAGATTTGTCAAGAAAGTCCAAGAAAGAATTTAGGTAAGGATGAGATGTTGGAAATCATAATTTACAAAACCAAGCTGCTTATCTGTTTTAAATCACAAAGATTTGCAACCATCTTAAGGAAGAAATTAATTAACCATTTATTTTTTGCATAATTATTTTATAAATTTGAGATTAGATACTGGAAGAACTGTAGTATTCTTTTGTAAGAGATGTAGCAAAACCTTGAAAAAATTTTTAAATGTCTTCTTCCTTTATCAGAAGTTAGATAGTCATTCATTTTCTAAGCCCCCAAGAAAGGCTTTTTTCCCCAGCCTATATTCCAGAAAAAAGTTTGAGTTATGCAGAGGGGACTAACTATGTATATCTTTCCTGCCATCCTTCATTTTCTTCAGCTTTGTGTTCACATACATATACATATCTAGATTCATATAAAATCTTGGAGATCTGCAATGCTGAGGTACAAATCTTGTGGGTAGAAGTGAAATATTCTCCCTTCTCATCTATAAAAAACAACTTGTTAAAATTCATATTTAGAAATGTATGGGGATACCTAGAGTTTAATATGCATTATAATGCCCTTTGCCAAAACCCCATGTACCTTATTTTTGGAGAATGTTAGAATTTGGTCATCTTACAACCATACAAAATATCAGCAATAATCCAACAAGCAAAATCCACTGTTAGCACATGTAAAATCCTTTACACAGAAAAAGCACAGAGGAGAATTATTATAAAATTTCTTGGCAAATATGCATTGAATAGTCCAAGAATATTGCAAACAGTATTTGAAGTACAACCTTTAAATTAAACCTACTAGATGATAAGGGTGCTTTATCCAAGACTTTCTCACTCAACTTTGTCCCGTTCTTTCTTTTAAACCTCGGATTAAAGCATTTAGCTGCTGGCTATATTTAAGCTCTAAAAGCTTTCTACCTTATAACAGTGACAAAAAGTCCTGTCTCTGACAAAGAAATGTTCTGATGGGCAGAACAATATTCTAATGATGGACCTTGACAATCTCTCAATCTACACCTGAAAGTGACATATTGCACTTCGTTTCAGATGCTTTCCTTGGTTCTCTTGCATGAGATCACACAACTTTCTAGAGGCAGAGGAAGAACATATTTAGGGCAAGAAGTCTGGTTTGTTTGTTTTTAATTCATTATCCTGTTACATCTTAACTTTCTAAGAGCCACATAGCCATTTAATGTCACCAAGTGCAAAGACGAACTTTTTCAGTGCTGTGCCTTCACTCAAGTTTCTTTTCAAGAAACAAAACAATGTAAAATGAAGCACTTCTTAGTAGATTAATAGCTTCAGAAGAAGTATGTGAAAAGTGGTGATGGAAAGTGAACTTCGACAGCAAAGATTAACACTACTGTCCTGAAAGGTTCTGTGTTGTTCAATAACAGTTACAGTCAGTCATATGTAAAGTGTTTGGTATATAGGTTCATAGTTTGTTTTGTACCATGAGTTGAGCACAACAGTCATACTTTTGAAAGGGGTGAATGGTGAGGAAAGGGCCAAGAGGGGAAACAATGTGGTGGATGCTAAAAAGCTACACAATCTCGGGGGAAAACATAACAAGTTCACAAAAGTGGAAGACCACAATGAATTATTAAATATACACTTACATACAGACATCTCTGGGTCAGAAAGTCCCTGAGGAACAAACTGGCAGAGACTGGGAGAGTGTTGCAGGACGTATCACTGTGTGCCTGCTCTTTTTTTGCTCTGGACCCTGGGCAGCCTGTGTTGGTCATTCTCCAAGACAGGATACAGAACTAACTGGATTCATCCAATGAATATCAATATAACAGTTAAGCAATTTAAAAAACAAAGTCTTAAGAACAACGAAGTTCTTGGAACTGAAACAAAAATAACAATCAATGTCACGAAACACTAGTGTTTTCCCTCTTAATCTGTATTTGGAAGGAACAATAAGAAATAGTTCTTAGAAGAAATGATATATATCACTTGTGGTTCCATGGATATTTTTTCTATTTGAGAAATAATCCACAGAAATGGTCTTCGAGTACTTTTGGAATAATCACCACATAAGCATAACATAACTTAAAACATAACTTAAGTTATGTTTTAACAAGTTAAACATAACTTGTTGAATGGTTCACCACTGTGCTTGATAATCAATGCTATTAAAGTGAGTTCCAAAGATCTGCCTAGCCCAGTACCCCATCTCTTGAGAGCGGACAGCAGAGGATGCTTGGAGAAGCATTCAAGGACAGAGCACTCAAATTTTGCTGGATTCTCTGGCAGCTTCCATTTTCTACAGTTTATGGACTTTCTGTGACAGATTAAATATTAAATATCAGTATTTTATCTTTATGAATATCTTTGAATTGAAAATAGTTATATTTAATAGTCCTTAACTGCTTTTTCTTTCATCAATGTTTGTGATCATTTTAGAACCAGTCTAATGCCATAGTATCCTATGGCAAAGTGATCCACTCTTTATCTATCTGTTATGTGAATAAGCATCTACTTTGTTCCATTTTACAATCATTCCCTCCTTTTTTTTACGAGGAATATTATTCATTTTCTTCATCACAGTCCTGATTTTACAGTATTCTATCACATTCCCCCTTCAGTGCTCTCTGTCTTTCAGTCTGAAGGGTCCTTGTCTATAAAATTGTTCTTCATACAGAAACTATTCCATAACTGTTGATTTCTCCTCTATCTTTTCTAGTTCTTCTATTCCATTTTTTGATAAATGATCTTGACAGCACAAGATAATCTTATGGATAAGGTATTAGACTAGGGTCATGGAAAAAGGGATCATATTCCTGTTTGTGTCACAGATCTTATGCATTATTCAGTCTTCTTGTCTGTTTAATTATGAGTAACCATCACTGCTAAGTGAGTATTCTTCAGAAACTGAGAACATTTCTAATTCCAGCATGTAGAATATAACCACTATAGGAAAATTTGATTTGAAATTAATACTTAAATAACACTATGGCATGGGGTTAACTTGGGTCTTTTCTAAATTAATTGAGACCCTCAAATCTTTGGATCAGACCCCTAAAAAGTCTCACAGGTAATTCTGGATACCTCACTTCTCCAGTGTTCTTCTTAAAATGCTTTACAAAAAGGACTAGTTTACGATGGGTTTGTATTTACCCCAGAAAATTACAGGGTATTTTAAATGTGTAAAACAAAGGCAAGCAAACAGTTTCAATTTCCATGTTGAAGGTGAATTACTTATATAAATGAAAAGAACCCATTGATTTTTCCTAATACAGAAGCACAGTTTAATAATTTATGTCCTAAAAATGGGTAATGCTGAGAAATTTGGAGAGAACATTGGATTTTCTTTTTGTAAATGCATGTTGATTTCTCCAGTGATATCCACTGATTTCTGATGCTCTATCATCAGAATGGAATCTCTTGCACTTTTCATTGCAGACCTGTCATTTATAAACAATATGAGGCGCTTTTTTTTTCTTTCCTATATTTATTTCTGCTGAGTAAAGAGAGAAGCTTCAGTAAGAGCTCATGTGGCATGATGCCAGAAAGGCAATGAGGAGGAAGTCAAACAAAATAAAAGAGCACTTGAACTCCACACACCATATTAAAATATTGCTGTCTAATCAGTGGATAATGTCTCTGAATTTCTGGGCCTTGCCATGGAGCCTTAGGCATCTCAGCTGGAGTCCAATGGGCCCTAAGGCCTTACTCACACTCACAGATCCAAACTTAATTTATGTACAAAACACAGACTGAAAAAAAAAATCCACTGTAGGAATCAAAAAATTTTTATGACTTTTGTAGGGGATTTGTGACATTTTCCAATACACAATGCTTGATATAGTTATCAAAGGCAAGGAAATACTATAAAACTTATTTCTCAAGCATTTATTCACATGTAAACTCAAATATGTTGTGGCATAATATCAGAACACATCCTAAATATTTAACAGCTACTTCTTTAATTGGGAAAAAGATTTGAGAATTAATTTAAAAAAACATTAAAGAAAAAAATCAATGAAATACATAAGATAGGATTATATTCAGTTAGTTTCTCTGTGGATGTGTTTTGTTTTGTTTTACTCAATGCACAGAAAATGTTTTCAGGTTTTTCCATGCAAGCCAGTGCATTGATTCAGAGGTCCCACAGTCAGGTCCAGCCTGTCCTTTACAGATGACAAGAAAACAAAACGGGAATTCCTTTTGCACCAAGTGATTTCTTGGATCACAGCCAAGAGACACACTGCCTTTCACAGCAGGTCTCAACAAAATACCCCAGGTTCTTCTTTGTGGGAGTAGGTAAGGTGCCACCAGGCTTTTTCCCCAGTATTGTTAATGCATTGTTTCCCCAAAATGTTAATGCATCAAAAGCTGCCAGTACTTTGGGCATCAGATTATAAAGGCAAGAAAGAAAAAGAAAAGATTCCAAGGATGACTGCCCTTCTCACACACTCACTCCAAACCTCACATCAGTGTGCCATAGTTTTACCATTCTATTTTTCTGGCTTGCATTTAATTTAATTTTCCACTTAGGGAATGACTGCACCTAATGAATCCATGCAAGCCCATCTCAGTGGAAGAAGTGAAGCCTCTAAAATTCATCAGGGAAAAGCTAATAAACTTATTAGACCTAAGCATCTCCCAGGTTTTATTTCATTTTTAAATGAAAGATCCTGGAACAAGGACTATTTGAGGGAAGCCATAAATAAATAAAATACTGTGGATTACTGGTTACAGACCTATAGAAAAAAAAGAAAAAGCTTGGGTATAGTCTTACATCAGGTAAAAGCTTGTGATGCAGCATGCATTACAAATGAACTGCACTTAAGAGAAGAATATTGGTATCCATTCATTTAATGAAACAAAATAGACCCTATAAATTAATAACTACTGGGAAAATTCCAATATTTTCCATTACTTACTCTAAGATGACCCAGACAGGGAAGTTTTCAAGATAACTTCATTTGCAAATGTTGCAGACACTATTTACTATTCCCAGGTATATTACTAACCACACCATAGGTATCAGTAACAGTCATATTTGTTATTACATCTGATTTTTTTCCAGGCTTTTGCTTTTGAAAACAAATGTGTTTAGGGATAGAAAAGGTACTTTTCAGAAGGAATCTTCCTGACTAAGTGTGCACGGTCTGTGTATGCAGAAATAATATTTAAGTGATTTCATCACATTGCCAAATTCTGCTTAAAAAATCATATTCAAATTACATTTGGCTTTTGTCCACTCTATTGTTCCATGTGTCCAGATACCAGGAGTCTTTGAGATTTTTTTCCTTTTACAAAAATAATTTAAATTTTATGTATATCTTCCTTTCACTATGACTGCACAAAATCAGAGGTTTTCAGCAAGCTGAAGTTTTGCCCTGCAAGGTTCTGCACAAAGAGCTGTGCATCATGTCTTCCCACAACATTCTTCAATTTGAAAATTTGTTCCATCATGGTTCTATTTTATTATTTTAACTGATCACTACCAACAGACCTGCTCTGCTTCCAAACCAAATTCACAAACATAAAAAGTCCTTCAAGAAAGCAGACAAAGACCATTCAATAGAAGCCTAAACTGGAAAAACCTCTCAGCCTTGCTAAGGCATACGCTTTTTGTACAGGAATT
>KZ505708.1:1124701-1135716 GCA_002844005.1 Limosa lapponica baueri | reverse complement strand
TTTCTTCTAGTCCTGTCATTATTCACTTGGGAGAAGAGGCCAACACCCACCTCTCTACAACCTCCTTTCAGGTAGAGGGCAATGAGGTCTCCCCTCAGCCTCCTCTTCTCCAGACTAAACATGCCCAGTTCCCTCAGCCTCTCCTCATACGACTTGTTCTCTAGACCCCTCATCAGTTTGGTGGCTCTCCTCTGGACACGCTCCAGCACTTCAATGTCCTTCTTGTAGTGAGAGGCCCAGAACTGAACACAGTACTCAAGATGAGGCCTCACCAGTGCCGAGTACAGGCGTGCGGTCACTTCCCTACTCCTGATGGTTATTAATGACAATAACTCTACAGATGCAACATCACAGAATCACAGAATGGTAGGGGTTGGAAGGGACCTTCGTAGATCATTTAGTTCAACCCCCCTGCCAAAGCAGGTTCACCTACAGCAGGCTGAACAGGAATGCATCCAGGGGGATTTTGAGTATCTCCAGAAAAGGAGACTCCACAACCTCTCTGGGCTGCCTGTCCCAGTGCTCTGCCACCCTCGAAGTAAAGAAGTTTTTCCCCGTGTTGAGATGGAACTTCCTGTGTTCCAGCTTGTGTCCGTTGCCCCTTGTCCTGTCACCAGGCACCACTGAGAAGAGCCTGGCCCCATCCTCTTGACACCCACCCTTTAGATATTTATAAACATTGATAAGACCCTCTCTCAGGCTTCTCCAGGCCTCTCAGTCTTTCCTCATAAGAGAGGTGCTCTATTCCCTTGATCATCTCCACAGCCCTCCACTGAGACTCTTTCCAGTAGTTCCCTGTCCTTCTTGAACTGGGGGGCCCAGAAGTGGATACAGTAACATCTCTATAGACTATTTTTTGCATGCCTTTCATTTTCTTTGTAGGTGCAGCATCTTTTTCTGGGGTAGCACTTACCTTTCACTTTTTTCTCTACTTAGATGAAGAAAACCTTGAAAATTCATCAGTTTTGTTTATATTTTAATTGCTTTCCTCTGAATGTTATTGCACTTAAATCTCTTCCAATGTCTTCTTAACTTAAAACAATCAAATTTTTCATTTCCCTTTAAAATTCAAACTTCATGTTTATACTTAGACATAGATGGCCATGTGGATAACCAGAGAAATACAACAAAATTTCTGGGTGTATCCATTGACTGCTGATGGCCAGCATCAAAAAAGTCTGGGATCTTTGTAGCAAGTGATGACTTATTAGACTATCTATTTTCATTTATATGCCAGTGGGAACACTTACTGAACTAGTGCGAACAGTCTAGTTCCTGGGTATGATCTTAATAGGGATCGATGCTCATAATCAGGAATAACAGAATCAAAACATATTCATATACAAACTACTAAACCCTTTTCCAGGCTGATGAATAAATATAACTTTCCTGAGAGATTTAGTTAATTCTCAGATCCTTTATGCCAAAATTTCTACAATAAAATAGAGATGTGACATATGTCTTAGACCAAATTGAATTATGCTATTAACTAAGCTTGTATGAATTTGTGTCACAGTTCAATAGTTCAAAAAATATATATTCTGTTCACAGGATACATAATATTAACACATTTTTGAGCTCATCATATACTAGAATTGGGCTTCATACAATTACTTAAACATGGAGAGACGAGTTGATAAAAATGTACGGCGGGCACCCCATCCAAAATCCACTGATGTTACAAGCAAAAGTTGAAGGTACTTGGTAATAGTCTCTATGAGACCAGATCTCAGTACTTACCAGACAGAAGTCAGTCTTCCTCCTATCCCCTTCTTTGTGTAAAGGAAAGACATTAAAATAAACATACATTTTCACATTTGCAATACTAATAGACTAGGATATTGTCATGAATGTGTCTTGTCTCTGCAATTTCCAGGTAAATTATTTACCTATTCAGGCTGTTGTATATTTTTGTTTATACACATAAATATTGGTTTGACGTGTCTTATTTTGGCTTCCCAGGTTGCAGCTCTTCACTTGTACAGTGCAAAGACTTGGAGCCTTTAATTGCCTCAGCCTCTGATTCAATATTTGCTTGTGTTAACTCTGTGGAATGCTTCACTTTTATCTGTAGAATTCATTTTTTTCTGTAATAGTGTTGGTCCTTTCGAGGTTCTTCAAAGGAGTTTCATCTTTTTTTTTTTTTTTACAGTGCACAGGACTGAAATATCTATGAAAGATCTAATAAGAGATAAGTTTGCTATTATACTTATTTTTCACCTTGAAAGATACATTGCCTGAAAGTTTGTTTCTAACTAGGAACCCAGTGTGAATAAATACATAGTGTGATATTCCCCATTAAAATGGTGCTGACAGTTATGTATTCTGTATGCACATACATCTACATATAAAGAACCTATATCTGTCTTTAGATTCTCTAGATTACCAGATTTACTCATCCCTAATCCAACCTAGATTTATTGTATTCAGAGTATTATAAACCTGTTACCATAAACACAGAAACCTGTTTTTGGCAACAAGGATTATATCCACATTAATAAATAATTTGGCACAGATCGAAGCACCTGGTACTGAGACTCTTCAAATCTTCATTGCATGAGCCTTGCAGAATTGACCTCAGAGTAGTTTTAGCCATGCTCCCACTCCATTTTTCCACTAGCTGAGCCAAATGTCTGGCTTACAGTTGTACTCCAAAGCTTGCTGAGGCTATCCCACAAACCCTCCCTTCCCCACCTGTAACAACCTCTGCACAAATCTTCAGGAGGCACCACACTCTGCTTCTCTTTAGTTCAAGTAAATGACCTAAATACACCACTGTTCCCCTCATAGCAGCATTACTTGTGTAAAGCCTGAGTTAAAGCACATGTTTTCCTCAGTAACTAATTCAGCAGCTGCAACTTTCAAAGGACACAGTGGTACTTGCTGCCTGCTCCCCCTCGCAACATCACCTTTGGACATTATTGGTCACCATTGACTGCAGGGGAGAAGTTGTAGACACCAGGCTGCTGCAGCTATGGCAGAGGGACACCTGGAATGGACTGATGTCTATAATCTGGGACCTTCTTTTCCTTTAAGACAAAAAAGGACCAAATGCCTCTGGGAGTCCTTGCCACTTCGAATGCTTTGACCAAGGTTGAGCAGAGGTTGTGGGCTTGGGGCAGGACTACGGCACACTACGTCACCTTTGGCACATGGGAATGACAATACATCAATTAAAACCTTTTAGGACAAAGAGGTACGTGAAAATCCTTTGTCTTTAATTGTGCTGTGCCTTCATCAGCCCTTCACAAAGTGTCAGGAGGTGGCTGCTGGAGGGAGCCACAGCCTGCTTCTGGCAAGCCCTGGGGGAGGAATCCCACAGCAATAATGCGGGTCTCCAGGAGCTGGGAGTTCAGACATGCAGCTGGCCTGCAACCGCACTGATGCATGAAGAGCACTTCAGGCACTCCAGACTATTCAAGTCACCACCAGACTCTTCAAGAATTTTGCACTATTTTTCTTGAACGTAAAGCAGCATTGCTTGTTTGTCTTCTCACACCCAGAAGCACCAGGTAGGCTGCACCCTCCAGGAGTGCCTTCAGTTTACCCTGTTGCTTGAGCAATACACAGCCCTCCAGCAGCACGGAATTTGGAAAGATTAGGAAAATTCCTCAGGTGCAGGGGAGGGCTGCAATCAACACTATTGGTAAGAGTTTATTAGTAAGACTACTTTCCCTATAATTCACTTCCTTATATAACAAAATTTGTTATTAGACTAGATATTAGTGTAACCTAACAGCACATTATGTGTTTTCATTTAGCGAAGTCTGTATGGTATATGCTTTGTTTTTCCTGCTTACCATTTTTTTCATAGACAAAAAAAAATGATTTAAGCTTAGTTTTAGTGTTACAGAAACACATGCACAGCAAGGTGTAAGCTGTACTTCAGCAATTTAGGCTATGTGACAAAATGTCATCAAAACATGACTGATGAATAATTACTAGATGCATTGAAGGTAAATTCTAATTTCTATCCAGAAATTCAGTTTATAAACAGTCCCGAAAGAAAAATTTGCTGTTTGAAACATATAAGCATCAAATATAACGAATAGTCTCTTAACTTTTATTATACTTCCTGAAAACTAGGTTAAGGTATAGTAGAAAATCTTGCAGGAATCAGTGAAAGTATAATAATTAATAGTGGAACTATTACAAAGTCCAATCAAATACCCTTCTAAAAATACTCCCTTTGCGTCATTAACCTTGTCAGTCATTTCTTTAAATAAATCCCTGTTTAAAAATAATAAAAAGAAGGAAATGTACAAGTGTATACTCCTAGAATGACTTCATAAATTGATTAATTTTTGAAACATTTGACTCTGATTAATGAGACCAAGACAGCTGAAATATGTGAACTGAAGATATAAATATACTCTATCTATTTGTACTGCCATTTTTCAAGATGTCTGTTCTGAGGATTACTTAAAATTAAATACCCTATACCTTGCATGGAATCTAGCAAATCAAGGATAATTATTTTCTTTTAGACATAACAACAAGATCTTTTATTATTCCTTTCCTGAAAATGAAGTAACTGGTGAATCTATAGCTCTAATTTATGCTACATCACATGTATGGTAGTATATATGTGAAATCACAATATTATTTCAGCACCTCAGTAACACTGGTGTAGATCTTGAACTTACAATGACCCACCAAGGGTAAATCCCTCCACTTGTACTCTAAGGGACTGAACTTTGTTCAGGAACTCTACCAGGGCACAAAAAGAACATATCATTATAGTGCAAGGGTATTAGTTACACTACACATTTCTACACTACCATCAGTGTGCGACAGGACAGATTCCAAGAACCACATCAAAAGATGTAACAAGAAGCTAGCATATGCAATTAAAAAGGTAGAGGTAACTCAGTTTCCAGAGGTTTATTTATATATTTAAAGATAGTTCTGACTCTGGAAAATATTTAATAATTAAAAATGAAGTAAAAAAGGATCCTTTTTTCTGTAGGTAACAAATATCACTCTGTCTTTTTCTCTTATGCAAAAGTAAACACGCAATTATTTCAAGCATAGTTTTATCTTTAAAGTTTCAATTGTAAAGTAGTAGTGGTATGAGTGGGAACCATTGAGATCTAGAGGTGCTGCTTTGCCATGAAAGCTGGTACAGAGTTTTTAGTAAAACTCTACAGAGTTTTACTGCTCCTTGGCTTACTATTTTTGTTTGTTTGTTCTGAAGGTGATATATCAGGAATAAATCAACAATTCATATTCTATAAAACCTACAAATAAAATTATTCTCATTGGTGACACAGATGGAAAAATAAGTTTATATTGAAATTGATGGGACTTTTGTGTACATGAAAGCTACAAGATACAGGTGCTTATAATTATCATCTTTAAATCTAATTTCATTTCCCATGTCTTTGTAAGGAATTCAAAGTCCTTTGGAATGTATTTGGTATTTAAATTCCAAGGGCTGCCCAAATCCAGTATCTGAAGCTGAAGTTTGAGATAAAAAAAGAAATGAAAGATTTTCTGAGAGAAAAGTAGTTTGTGCTTCAGCCTTAAATGATCCTGATATCTGATACAATGGAAAAGCTGAAGAAGAGATTAGCTATTTGAAAAATGACCATTTCAGAGCTGTTCATTGATTTCTTAAAGGTCTATTCACTAAAAATACATTTAAAGCATAAATGGCAAAGATCCTACAGGCAGGGCATTACTTAGACTCAAACTGCTTGTAGTCGTCTACCCCAAAACAGTAAAAAATATTGTTAAACTAGTAGTGAGTTAGCATTTGCTATGATTGTGGGTGCCAGCTTGTGATGGCACGTGCAGGCAAAAAGGTACCACTAACGGGATTCAGTACAATTGCACGTATATAAGTCTAAAATTGTTTTACACTTTACAATAATTTTAATATTGCTGAGGATGCCTGGTGGATAGTAGCTGAGATTTTTCTTCTGCAAAACGATAATGCTCTATGCAGCAGAAGTAAGGATGCATCCAAAGGACCAGCGGTTAGGGCCACATGCTCACAGCTGCAGTGCCAATGCTGGATTCAGTGGTGTAGGAAAGCAAATATCGTACAGAGAGAGGAGACAACAATGACTGATTTCTGGCATATTTGGATTGCTAAGTAATTATACAAGGATCAGATTATTATTTTGTGGTCAGCTGCTATTCAGAATACTTGATATGTTGAAGGCAGATGAGGTCCTAGAAGATAAGAAATTGAAAGTATAGTGACATTCTTTCAGAAAGGACAAAAAAAAAAAAAAAGAAAAAATATATGAATACATGCCAAAAACTTAAGAACAGACAGCTTAGGAAATTTATAGGATGAATAACCAAACAAAGTACCGAACACCTGGGAGATTACAAGAACACAAGTAACAGCTCTCAAGAGCAAATAATGTCAAATATTTCTAAAATCTTTTTAAAGCAAGTTATAAAGTCTAGGGATAAAGGGGAAAAAACCCCACAAAACAAAACAGCAGGGATGGAATTCAGTTACTTAAATACAGTATTCCTTACCATGAAGGCATCCAAGACAACCATACAAGGCTGGCAGATATGACTTACAATCCAAGGGAGTTCTGCTGTCTTGTAGCTGACAGCTGGAGGCCAGGCAGGATATTTTATGTTGCCTAAAATGTTACTGGATGTCCATGCATAGGGAACTGAATTAATCCCAAATGTTGTATGCCTTGACTTTCAATATAGATTTCTAGGAAATAGGTTCTATGTGAAAACCTGACAGAGTGGAGGTAAAAATAACCTTATGGCTATACTTGGAGAACATTTATCTACAGTCATTGCCTAACCAGAAGCATTGAATCAAAAGGGGTCCAAAAGGGCTTTGTCATTGATCTGATTCTGTGTAAGATTATCCAAGCCACTAACAGCTAAACCAAACTGAATTTCTCAAAGCTTTATGTCATTCAGCACATCTAAAGTACTGTGTCCAGTGCTCGTGCCACCAGTGCAAGAGAGAGATGGAGCTACTGGAGGAAATCCAGGGAAGGGCCACAAAAAAGGTTAAGGGACTGGAGCATCCATCCTGTGAGGAAAGCCTCGGAGAGCTAGGGCTGTTCAGCCTGGAGAAGGATCAGGGGGAACTTCATTTGTGGAACTATAGCTATTGACCAAGTTCCATCTTGCAAGGACTTCATTGTTGTAAGTGATGAATGTAGCGCATTATCCCCCAAATTACTACACAGTCTGTGAGGACAATTAATTTTTCTGAGAAATTACAAGGTAGTTAATTAATCTGAGTAAAAGTTAATTAAAATTTCACTCTTTTAAGAAAAGTGTTAGTCCATTTAGAATACGTCAGTCTTTTTCCACTAATGAGTGCAAAAAGAAAATATTGTACATTCTTGAAGTTTATTTTTAAAAGCTGTTGAATTCCTGTATATAATCCTCAGTTCAAGAAAACTGGAAGTTAAGTTTATTGTCTGTTATTATCAGTTGATTTTTACTTAACCACAATAAGATTAAATACTTGTAGATCATTGTGAATTCAGTAAGTAGTCAACCTAACTAGCATGCAAAACTTCCGGTGTTTGTAATATATCATGAATCTGAGGAAGACTGGGTAAAAGCATTAGAAATGTAATAAGGGGAGTACTCAGCTCCATTCTCATGGAATTTAAAAATCACATGGTCACATTATACTTGGGCAACAGTTCTTGAAAGGCTCCCCTTCACATCGTTCCCTCTGCTGGGAGAAGCAGCACTACCAAAAACAAGGTAATCATATGTTCCCATAGAGCTTGTAGAAATTGTGGCCTGAAGACTGAGCTCTACAACACATTGATGTCACTAATATTTCAAATTAAGGATCTTCTGCATCATTGATATCTTTGGCTGTGTAGCAGTGCTGAGGAGAGTCAAACCCACCATAAAATCCAACTTAACTGGCTGGCATGCTCTACTTGCTTTAGTGTGTTGGTGAATCTGCTCTTAAATTTCAAATAAAATATTATTTAAGATATAGGTAAAATCAGAACTGATACAGTAACATTACATTCTTCTTGTGCTTCATTAATATATGTTTTGAAATAATTTAAATACTGTAAAAACACTATACAAACATAGTCCTTAGATGTGGTAGTCCTCTTGAAATGCTTTATTATAAAAAAAAACATACCTCTAAACTTTATTCAAATCAATGAAACCCTCATGTGTAATCCTACCATGAGAAAAATATTTTGAGGAAATGGGAAGGTGGTAAATCAAATTAATTTTAAAATACTTATTTAAAAAAATAATCACTATTTGAATGCCTGAGAGATGCCAATCATCTTGCATCCTAACATATGTTAAAACTTCAGGAATACAAAACAACTATTTGTAAATAATTATGTGCATAGTACACAGACTTATAAATATCATTTCTGAGAAATCTATGAATAAACATATTCTGGCATTTCCAATAAAGCCTTCAACTTCCTTTCTTATTTTATCTGAAGTCACCTTTATCCTTTCTTATTCCATCTGTTTACTCAAAGTATTTGAATACACTGAAGGAAAAACTGATTTAAATTGCACGGTAAGAAATGCAAAGAGGGTTTTTTATTTTGCTTTGGGTTTACATCGACAGGAAACCAGAGAGAAGCTTGTGTGAAATATATGTGTACTCGTATGTATTTTTTTGGGTTGTTGGGTTGGTTTTTTTCCAGAGTAGATTGTATTTATTTGAAATAGCCAAAAGTTCGTAATTTCAAAGATATCTGGGTAACTTAGAGGAGAAAGTTAGAGTGATGGCTACCAAAATTTAGGCCTGTAATTTCGTCAGGTACTTTTTAACATGTTATAGTATTGTGCTGTGTTAGGTTGAGGTATCAAAACACAAAACTGATTCACAGTCTTTGTTATTAAAAAAAATCAGTGTTAATGTACTAAATGAATATAATTTAAAATTATTTTAGAAGCACAATTATAGATAATGATTATCCTTCATAAGAATGCAAAAACCACCATGGCATTTGGCATTTTGTCTAAAATAGTGTTTTGTTGAAGAAATGGATAACTGTAGCCAACTAGAGTCCATGACTGCAAACAAAGGTAACAGGAATTGCTTCAAGTGTGCTCCTAATTATTCCAGTTCCTGGCACTGGCAGAAAGTATCCCTTTCATCTCCAGGGTGCCTGGAATATGCCTACCTGCCCTGGCAGTGGGACCAGACTGTCCCACCAATCCCAGACCAGCCATTTTGAACAAGGGTTCAGGGGCCTGAGTAGAAGTCCTAAGTGGAGACTTCACCATGGTCTAATTTTAAGAATTCTAAAGCAATATGACATTTTATGCAAAACATTATAGAGAAGACAATTACTATTACTGATAGTGACCTCACTTGCACACTCAAGGACCTGTAGTTGAGTGCTCATAATCCAATCTGAGTAACAAGGATATAGGAATAAGTATAAACTAGTTAAGAAGGTTCAGTGTGAACATCGGTTCAAGTCTAAAGTGTTTATGACTTGAAACAAGCTCAGCTAATTGCTAATCAATATGCTGAATCCTGAGAGAGGGGTTTTTTACCAGGATATAGATAACAGTAAACCTAATATGCAGTCTTGGGGGGGGGGGGAGAAGTTAAAATATACAGTCTAAAATGATAAACCAGATCTGAGAAGCACAGCAATTTACAGAAAAAGATCTTTCCGTTCAACAAGGGTATTTTCCTGCTTGCATCATCACAGAATTAATCTTTACCCTTTCCTGTTAATAAAGCAGAAAAATTAAAAAATAATTGTTTGTGATCCATATTTAGGTTATATAAACTTAATCTCTAAGCAATATGAGTTATTTTCTGCTTGCTGTATTTAGTAATATGTTTAGCAATACATAACAATGACTTAATGAAACTCAAGCTTATTAAATTAGATGTTTTGAAGCGCCTCACAGAATGCATATGAAATTATAGCAGTATAACTTATTCTGCTTTATATAGCAAAATTTGGTCCTTTTGGTCTTTTGATGGATGCATACAGATATAGTTAAAAGCAAGAATCAGAAGATAGGAATTAGAAAATACACAGGCAAGGTGAATTTGCATATCAACTTGAGAATACAGATGGAAATTAAGGTGTATTTAATCAGGCACTTTATATTAGCATTATTGATTACCTAAAGGGTTCTGGCTGTCACAGGCAAATGTCAGATGCTCTAATTAGATTACTGTACAACTTGTGTATGAGTTAATTGCACAGGGGATTGCATATAAAACAAACGCAGTCTTTGTTTTTCACACTTTTTTTTTAGTTCAACAGATCTTTTGCATCTGCTGGACGAAGACACCATGAAATACGGTTTCTGAATGCAGATTTGTTTTGGGATGTTCAATAATTTTATGTATGCAGACAGTGTGATTCCTATCTCTGGTTTACCAATGGGTCTATAAAGCCTCACAGAAAGATTAATTACAACTCACATCAATTTTGGCCTCTAGATGTCATGTAAAGAACATAACACCAAAGAGGAAGCAGAAGAATTCTGATTATGTCCATCAGAGAAAAAAAAAAGAGAGAATAACAGGTAAGTAGTGGAATTTTAAAAAGGGTTGGATTTACAGTTTGCATTTTTTAAATAACTGAAGTTCTTAAAATTAAGTGGCAAGTAGGAAGAAATAAGTTCAAATGAAGAAATGTTACTGATTGAAGAACTACTTCTAGAAATCAGCAAGATTTGAGAAAATAATAAACAAGGTTCAAGAACTCACAGATGTCATATAACTAATCTCCAAGGTTAAAACTGGTACAGAAAATATAATAGCTGCCAAAGATGCAATAGAAATATAGCTATATACCCGACCTTTTGCATCAAACTCTGCCTGCAGTTCCAAGCGTTTCTCAAAATACTTTTGATACCACTCATAATTTTCCAAATATTTTATTTGCAGTTTTAAAATGCACAGTGCAAACACCATACACGACAGCATTTATCCAAAGATCTTAAAATGCATTGGTCATGCAAGTATCATATACAATAAATAAATAGAATTATATTCATATTTGCAGGTCAATGAATAGCAAGGAAAAGTTATT
>KZ505708.1:1104740-1119384 GCA_002844005.1 Limosa lapponica baueri | reverse complement strand
AAAAACAAAGGGAAATAATGCATTTATGTCAAGCTTTTTCCTGATTTGAACATCTTTTCTCCCACCAACAGATAATGTTTCAGAGAAAATGGAATAAACTTACCTCCTTTCCTCTTTCCTAGAATGTGTCTTGTTCCCTGTCTTAAGGACCTGTGTTATTTTTACTTTTCCATGTTTACAAACGAACTGTTGAAATTGATTGTTTGGGGAAAACATGGCATAGTTTTCATTGTAAGCATTTTTAAAGTTGTGAAAATGCAACAAAATATGGATTTAAATAATTTTCAAATATCCTTTTATTACTTTTAAAATTTAATTATTATAAGAAAAGTATCACTATATTAAAACCTAATTACCTTATACTCTTTCTGGCTTCATGACAATGCTCATAAAATGCTTAATATTCATGTAACATGCTACCTTACCCTGTAATATCACCATATTTATGGAAAGAAATTGTAATCCTCTTTACTGGCTCAGGTTAATTCCAATAAAATATTAAATCCATTTTCTAATCTAAATGAGTTCATTAGGAGAGGCATGGTACTGAGAATACCAAACTCTCTACAGAGTTCAGCTTCATTACATTTCAGCACTGTGCATTTCCAGAGCTGTTGTACTACATTTATGAGGATTTATCTATACTGTTCCAAAAACATTCATCCTAATTCTACTCCTTCTGTGCATGCTAATCATGAATATGTTAAGTGGAAATACTAAGCTAGCAGCCAATCTCATCCCCAGATGGGTTCAAGTTATGATTACAGAAGCAAATTTGCCATAAGCACTCGTAAAGCAGTGCCAGAGAAGAGGAAATGAAGGTTTGGAGATTCTTTTTTTTCTTTTTACTACCCCCCCCCCCCCCTTTTTTTTTTTCTCTTTAGTATAGTGCAGGGAAAAGGATCTTTGACAAGCAGGAGAAATGCCATAGGATGCTTAGAGGGCTGATATTTCCAATGTGACGTAAACTATTTACCTTGTGTTAAGCCTTTAAATGTTATGCATGGAACAATTCTAAGCAATATAAACCAAACTCCTATGGGCTGAGTCCTGGCATCTTCCTCAAGTTTAAGGGCACCTCTCCACAAAAATAATCCCACTGATCCTGGGAGAATTGCTGGCAAAGTACAGCTAGCTCAAACTTCAGAGTGTAAATGAAACACTTATCTTCATTAAACTAAAAAGCAGTCAATACAATTATTTTTACTCTGGCTTCTAAGGCATCATCACCAGGAGTAAATCACTCAGATAAAATCTATTTTTAAGGAAGAAATCAAACTAAAATGCAGACAACACAAGCTATTCTCAAATAATTTATATCCATGTGCCATGTATATGTATTAACTGCCAATCAGTAAAAAAAGGATGACCTCTTTCCTTCAAACCTTCTTTTCCCTTCAGAAGAACTAAAGCATGATTCTTTTACACAGTTAATTTGATTCAATCCCTGTTTCATACATCACCAGCAAGTCAACAAAATATTTAGTGGCCATACATATGTAGATACACTACTGACATATAGACAACAACCTGGGTCAGTGGCTACCCTCTTCATCTAAATGCACAGCTCTCTACTGAACAGCACATCTGTTCTCAAGAAGGGAAGCACTCTTTTCTTTTAAACTCATTGCCAGAGTTAAGACAAGTAAAAGGAAATAAATTAGCTCTGTCCTTTACCTTTGAAGAATGGATGTGGGTGGCTGGTAATCTGAAGGACATCCACAATGAACAATTTGGCCAGCTTTAGGTGACTGGCCACTGGTTGTCACTGTTGCTCCACAAAATAGTAGCTGCAGTCGTGAACTTTCCAAAGTAGTCCTCACAGCCCAAACTTGCAGACTTTTGGTTGATCCTGTTACGTGGCCTGAGGTAAAGGTATCCACCGAATTTTAATAGCCTTCAAAGCTGGATAGGTATGTTAAAAAAGGGCAGCTTTGTCAAAGACAAAGAAATCAGATAACTGGAAGCTGTATAGTGTTATGACAAAAAACACAGCAGGGCTGAATATACACAGAAGGAAATTAAACACAAGTGCTAAAAAAAATCACATTTTATTTATACTGATTTAAAGCCCAATCACTCAAAAACTTCTAAATACAATGCTGCTCACCCCAAACAGTTCTCCTCACTTGACAACTATTGTTAGGCTCTTTTTATACTCTTTGCATATTATGGAGCTGAACACTAACTATGCAACCCTCAGTGCTTCTCTGAGTAGTATCATTAGGAAATTTGCTTAAATTTGAGTATCTACACACTCCAGCTACTAACACAAATCACCCAGTGGTTCTATTCAGAGTGCCAAGCACTGAGTTTAATAAAGTTTGCAAGAACAACTCATTGCCACAGAATCAGACCAAATTAATTGTGAAGTTGGTCTTCCACTTGTTTGCTAAATTCTTCTGAGTAGCTTTTTTTTCTGGAGATAAAGAGATAACCAATTATTTTATTTAAATGGAAAATAACAACTTTAAAATCAATGGGAGAAGCTTACAGGGATTTTCAATGTTATGTCCCACTTTATCCTCTTAAGAATTTTATTCTGGCTCTAATACAGCGATCTTACACCACAGAAATGGCTGAATTTCACAACAATTTTCTTTGAATTCTCACTTAATGAGAAAAAAACAAAGAGAGAAAATATTTAGATAGAAGGCCAGACACAAATTCTAAGTTGGCTCTTGTGGCCTCCTGTCTATTTAGAAAGGAAAAGAATGTTAATTTTAGCTTCCTTCACATAAGTGAAAATCAAACTTTTAAACTCAAAAGCTTTGATTAGACTGCCTTTTTAAAGAATATTCTCAAATATATGAACACAACATTTTTCCAAAAGTAAAGAGAATTCATTAACACTCACTTTCCCCTCCAAATAGTAGTGCCTGCATAATTAGAAGGAATATACATTTTGCTGTGGTATATTTATATTTCATTTCAGTAACCAATTAACAGATAACTAATAGTGACATATCAAATATACTTAATGGGTATTTCAAATGTTGTCCAGTAACACATATCTTCAGATAGCTCCTCCATGCAGTTGATTTTGCTCAATTTTTTTACAGTTTTCTCTAACTTTCACTATTTTAATGAGCTATTTATTCATATATTCTTAGTTAAACAAAAATTCATTTACCACATTTGTATTTTTGAAATAATCAGTACTAATTCCCCTCAGACACAGTATATTTCTGTGAGCCCAGACAATGACTTCAGTGACTGCTACTTCCTCTTGTACTGACGAGCACCAATTAACTGTACAAAACCTCCCAGGTTCTCAATGTTAAAACATGACTTCTTTGAGTTCAAAAGGTCACAAAACACAGAATCAATTAGAAAACCAGAAGGCTAAAAACAAACATGATAAGTTACGGGATTCCCACAATGAGAAAAGAAGGACTAAGAAAGACTGTGACTAAGCTTTCCATCCCATCACACACACCTTTCTGCCCCAAGACAAAATGTCAGCTGCAGTTTGTCACAGAAGAAGGGATACCCAAGCAATCCAGTGGTGGTATATGAGTTACTGGCTTATTAAAAAAAAACCACCTTTGATTGTATAGTGCTGTGGAATAGTTTTTGTGTTCATTTAAGAGGAGCTCTTAATCTGCCCAGCATACAGGATGGGGGTTCCCTTTCTACCTTTCTGTTCTGTGCCATTCTTGTTACTTCTGAAGCACAATAGAGTCAGCAGAGTTGCAAAGGAGTATCAAATTTTGCAGTGGCTTTCAAATGTGTCTGAGTACCCAACAGAGAGTATATTAAGGAGATTATTCAATTATTGCATAAATTGGAGTCTTCTTTTGCAGCCTACTGTGATCTTAGAATTTCCTTTCCTTAAATTAAAAATAAAATCCTAAAAAGGTATTTTATTTGTAGGTATAATAATAGGGGGAAAATTACTTCAACCCCAGAAAGCTATTTTAAAACCCTTTGTAAAGTATGTGAATTACAGGTTATTCACAACCTGATTACATTTCACTACATTCAATAGTAGTTAGCTTTCTTCTGACACTATGGGGTTTCTAAAAATGTCCTCTTCTATTTTCAGATAGGGAGACTGAATTTCTATAATCAATCTTTTTACCGTGATACTTTCAGAAAGGAACAAACTACTGCATATAGATGAGTCTACTTTATATGTTTATTTGGAGGGACACTCCGTAGGAGTTTATAAACACCTTGCCCAGCAGCTCCCTGAGGAGAAGGTACATCAAAACCAAGCTGTGACATCAAATTGAGAGATAAATCCACACCGAGGCAGATTTTAGAGTTGCAGAACTCCTGCCTGACAGGGAAGTGATGCAGGGCTGCCGAGCCCAGTCAGGCTCCAAGCCTTGAAGCTAGGCTGCCTGTTTTGGAGGGAGACAAAGGAATTTCGCTGTCCAGAAATCAACAGCAGACACCCTTGAGACAAAAAAGCTGCGGTGATCATATTATTGTGGGTGTATAGATGCTTTTCATTCTCAGTGTTTACGGATTTCATTGACATGAATGAATGCTTGGGTTTTTGACTTGGCTTGTTTATCCTTCTAAGAAGAATTCAGAGAGGAAGGGAAAGGAAAAAAGGGAAAAAAAGCCCCCGAAACACAAAGTGCCACTTTAGGCTAGACCTTCTTTGACATTTTTGTCCAGAGATACACAGACTTGATTTTATTAAAAGGGATTTCCAGAGGCTGTCTAATGACTAGTTCTTTGCAAGAACTTCTTTTAAAGCAAACGTATCAAAACTTAAACCCTACTTCAGTGAAGCCATTAAACAAATGCTTAACTATTTCATTGTATCTGGAACAGAGCTCAACAATTGGTATATGTAAGCTAAAAACCAGATGGCAATTCAAGTTTGAGGCCAAAAGGAACATAAAAGCTTTTCCTAAACTTCTGTTTTAAAAGACCATTTTAAAAATTATAGCTAGCAGACAATAATTTCTTTTCAGAAAAAAATCTGCTATTAAAGACAGTTCAGATTAGTCACAATCTTTTTATCAATTCAGTTCTGACACTGATTTCCCAAATTGCTGATTTCTGCCCTCCCCCCAAACATTTGGCAACATGTTGCATACTGCTATATACAGTGACAAAGCATGACACCCATGACCCTAAGCATATACTGGCCTTGCACCCATCTCTTCAGGTGCAGGCCACCACTTCTCCTGCCGGCAGACTGTCCTGCATCATCAGCCATGCACCTGTTTGCATGTTTCTGCTCTCAGAGCACCCATAAAATGCGAGGACAAGGAGGGTATTCAAACCTTCTCCTGGCTTCTAGCAGAATTACTTACAGATCCTACCAAAAGAAAAAAATCCTCCTGTGGTTACTCTTTCTGCTTCTCTTCTCTCTAAAACCTACAAGTAATTTCAGAAATTCCAGTCACTATTGAAGGTGTTTAGATGTTTTGCATTTCTACTACAATAATTCTTCTGTATAGTGTTGAGTTGTAAAAGAGAGGACCTTTCACCTTTATCTCTAGATGTTAGAGAAGAAGAAAGGAGAAAAGAAGAAGAAAAAAAAATGTTGTTTCTGTTATTCTGCTTATCCAGAGACCCTGCCAACCAGACAGACCCAGAGTATCAAAGCTTTTACCTCTTTTATTTTATTTTATTTTTTCAGCTGGAAACTACGAGCTTCTTAAAAGCATTTGACCTGAGGAGAAGATACATTTCAGTCAGCTTATTGAATGGTATCTACAGAGTCCAGCCAGAATAAGTTGAGCAGCCAAAATCTGAGTGAAGAAATCAGTGCAGCAGGGGAGTGAAGGAGGAGAGTTGGTAGTGATGGAGTAAGAGACTGCCTACTACAAAAAAAGGCATATATTTCAACCTGGCAGGAATGATTTCTTAAATAGGACTAATCAATTAAGCCATCAATTAAAGATGAGGCTTGACTGCAGTCACTGATGAGAAAAAACAAGGTGTCTTTATGAGCTGTCAGTATATTAGTATTTATTTTCCCCGCAAAAAAATCTGACACATAGTCCCAAACAGCACAAGAGGGAATAAAGAGAAACTGACTGTATATAGATGTAGGACTGTACAAAAGATATGTAAAAGAGGTAGAAAAAGGTATTGTTGGCTGGCAGCCACTTGCATGTCTCATTATGCACTTATTGTTATTTCTAAAAGATGCTTTATCTTGCACTTTGAGAACATTTCCCATTTTTCAGGAACAGAAGCACCATTGCAAAGTTCTTGGGGGAAAAAAAAAACACCTCAACCTAACAATAAACGCTGCATGATTTTCCTCATCAAATCAATCTATTTTGGAAGGTTGCAGTTAGGTTAACCACCACTCCTACCTGATCTTCTCAAAGCTAAATTATGCATGAGCATTGAAGGCACAGGAGAAACTATTAAGATGGGCACAGCACTACTCTTTCCAATGCATTCATTGATGTGAGAGGAGAAATACATAATCAAAGAGGGGGGAAAAATGGCCCAGACAGCGTCAGTCAGGTTTAACTCTAAGCAACAGAAGACCTAACAGACAGACCTCCACTTTAATTTTCTAGATTTAGTTCCTTAATATTTTGTTGTAATTCAAAGTGACTGAGATATAATGCTTAGATTTAGATTTACACCAGACACCCTATCACGCTTCTCATCAAATCCATTACAAATAGTTATCTGAAACAAGGACAGATAGTCAAAACAGGTAGTCACATACTTACCTTCGCTATTTTCTAAAAATAGCTGTTCTTCAATATTCTTCCTTCTCTATTTATTAGGTATAAAGCAAGCATAATAATAACAGGTTTAGAGAGTATTTTATGAGTTCACTTCAGTGACACTCATTGGAACTTGTGGATTCTTGGGTATCCTAAACGCTATTGAAATTACTTTGTTTATATATTTAAGAAAATTTACCTGTAATTATTACTCACTTGGGGGTCGGTTGTTTTTGTTTTTTCCTTGTTCCTCCTAAACTATCAAATACACTTAACTATGATTTTGGACATGCACATGAGATTACATTTATCCTATTAATATACATTTCCTAACTTTTCAGGTAAATGTGTATTTTATACACAGAATTGACATTAAGCTCTTTGAAAAGGACCAAAGGAACTCAAGACATTAGGTGATCATTTTTCACCAGGACCTTACCAGACTCCATTGAAAGGTAATACTACTTTTGATATTGTCTACAAAGTCAGCATTTACCAGCTAGAGCACTAAAAAGAACCCTGAGACAATGCACTACCTCTATGCCTGTTTACATACTAGATGAGAATTGTACTCCTATATTAAATTAAGTCATGAATAATTCCCATCCATATGGGATTAACTCTGAAAGAAATTCCAGGGGGAGCCAGCCAGGGGGCCAGAAATAAAACAAAACTCTTAAGCAGGCAGAGTAGAAATTCAGATGCAGTGGCATTATCAGAGTCCTTCCTCACTGAACGTACCTTAAACATCTGCCTCTTTGATGCTGGCCAGTCACATGGGCATAAAGGCATCTAGCAAGGTGGTATTATACAAAAGATCTGATCAAACTGCATTTTTTAAAATGCATGATTTAAAATAATATATATAATTATATTATAAAATAAAATAATAAATAAGATACAAAAGATTAAAAAATATTTTTAGGTGAGGAGGATAGGACATATTAGCTAAACTTCTCACGTGAGAAATAAAGTGACACAAAAAAGTAAAGTCTTTTCAACACACAAGAGGTATAAAAAAGGGAGAGGAGAGAAAAGTGAGTGAAATTCCTCACAGTAATTCTAAATTGTATAGCTGTGAGAGGAAATCAGAATCCTATACTTTACACAGAATGATATGGGGTTGGAAGGGACCTCTGGAGATCATCTAGTCCAAGCCCCCTGCCAAAGCAGGTCCACCTAGAGCAGGTTGCACAGGAATGTGACCAAGCAGGTTTGGAATGTCTCCAGAGACAGAGACTCCACCACCTCTCTGGGCAGCCTGTTCCAGTGCTCTGCCACCCTCAAAGTAAAGAAGTTCCTCCTCATGTTTAGATGGAGTTTCCTATGTTCAAGTTCGTGCCTGTTACCTCTTGTCTTGTCACTGGGCACCACTGAAAAAAAGACTGGCCCCATTCTCCTGACCTCCAAATTATTCTTTATGACTCTATCTAGACTTAGGAGCAATATTTTTTTATTGAAATACTTTGCAGGGACTTATTTAAAAGCAACATTGCCCAGGGAAAACAAGACTTGATATTGAAGCTGGTCATGATAATGATTCATCCTTTGCCTCCTGTGCAGCCTTGGCAGGTCACTGTACCTCCAGAGCTCTTCTGACTCCAGACCCCTCCTTTTTCTCTGCCGTGTGCAAAACAAGCTCTTCAGACACACAGTGCTTAAGAGCCATTATGAACACAAGACCAGACACCAATTTCAGCTTTTTTTTCTAGGTGCTGCAATAATGTTAAAACCAAAAGCAACCTGAAAAAGAAATACTCTTTTTGCCTGCTGTTTGGCAGTACTCTGAGGCTTTGCAGTTAAGATTTGAGACTCAAAAAAGCAAACTGGTCTAGAAAATTCTTCTAGTTATTGATCTTCAGCAACTCTAGCTACACACAGTTTATTGCAGAAATTAATTGTATAAACTCATCAGCTTATATTTATTTTCATGATAATTTTAAGTGATTAGCACTGAAATAACAGAATTAATTTAAAACATTCACCTTCTTAAAGTAGTAGTCTCCCATAGAAAAAACCCACACTATACATGATGTATTACACAAGCATCACAGTGATGTATCTTACTATGCAAAAAGATACATACCAGAAAAAGCTAGACAAAAATTTAACCTGACTATTTTCTCAGACTGAACTCGTAAGCTTTATACTAAAATTCAGAAGCCAGACTTAGTGGCAAGTTTCTGAAAACTTGCACAGCTCTGATAAGAAAGGACATGTCTCATAAATATTCATTTAAAATTACCTTTTCTGGATCATGAATTTTTCAAACAGACACTGGTTTGACCTCTGCAAGGAACAAAACCCATCCTGTAGCAGAATGTCTCCATTTTCTGACCAAAAAAACTCATTGGCCTTTCTGGGTGAGCACCTACTTTGTACACTACATGAGGCTCTGGGTCAATTTCCTTTGCAATCCAAGCATCCGAGCATTAACATTAAATTCAAATGACAGTCTTTAAATTCTGAAGTATTACCTTCTTATTTTCTTGAAAAATTGATTGTGAGACAAGACAGTGATTTGCATTTTAAACAATTTTCTAAACTAGCATCACCAGTCCTCAGACATCTTTCAGTTCAAATAAGACAGTTGTAATTGGCAATCTTAAAGCACTTCATTAACATCTCCTGAGCTGAGGAGACTGGAATATGTTTGTAGATCTTCTTAAGCTGCTTTGTCCTGCTAGCTGTCTGGAAACTGGGAATTCCATTTACATTAGTACTACCATTGCAGAAAAATCGTAGTTTATTCAGTGCCATCTGCAGCTGGCAAGAGAGGTATAAATGGGTGCTGCTGTAGATGGAACCCATATACGTTGTGCTGAAGAAATGCTCACCGGGTACACGCCCACTCTAAGGACTGTCTCACAGAGGCATTTCAATCTAACTTTTGCTAATTATTGGTAAAGGCTTGTGATGCCTATTTTAAACAACCTTACGTTTTAAACCATCATCATAATGCTGGCAGCTCCAGATTTTTGCTGGTCACCTTTACCTTAACATGTACTTGATGCATAGATGAAAATACCATCATCCAATGCAGACAGAAACAGTAGGGTTTATATCTCAAACCCCATACACAAAGATGTGGCTCAGAGAGAAACAGAGAACTATCCCATACAACTATATTTCAACTTTGCTGGTAAATAAGAGAGAAACATCACACTTTGTGTAGCTTGCTGTATAAGCATCATAATATTTTCTCCTTAGGATCTCATGATTTTAGGATTACTTGAACACTAAGGAGAGAAGTGAGAGATTTCCTTTTCTTATTTCTCTTAGTCATAGGAATCTGTGTAGGAGATGTTAAGCAAAAGATACAGATCACTTTTTTAAATGCTCTATTCAATTCCTCCTGCACCCACCTTCTGTGCAGGCAAACCTTATAAATGGAGATCTAAATGTAACAGGACTGTAGCTAAGAGGGAAAAAATTGGGAGGCTGGAAACTTAAGATTTTGGCACGCTTTTGTAAAATTCAGCTTAGCACACCATTCTCAAACGAGATAATTCATTTAGGCAAAATTGCATGATTTATTGCTTATGATGAACATAAAATCCATCTAGTGCAGAAACTTAACAGGACATGCTAGCAGGGTTTAAGCTGTGTATTCATAGAACTTTAGCAACAAAAAAAATTATATTGGAAGAGAAAGAATTATATCTCTGTTAGCACAGTAGGGACAGGCATCTGGCTGCATCAGCATACTAAAGCCTAGGCACAGCAATAGCTACATTCTAGCAAATACTTGAAAAATGTTCATGAAGGACAGGGACTTTTAGAAACTTTAATTTTTCTTACCTAACTCTTTGTTTTTACTTGTATTTCTTTAATTTGTCTATGACAGTAAAAAATATGTACACTTTGAATGCTGAAGCAGACTGGTTTGCCTGGTATAGAAGACAGAAATATGTCAGGGACTTTTATTACATTTTACATTTCAGTGCTTATGTACAGAGAGAGAGAGAGAGAAAGGAAACGAAGCAAACTGGTTGCCAAAGATTCAAGATGTGGCAAATAATATATGCTCCCCCTTTCAAAGGCAAGGTGCATATACACGTATAGGCTATTCATTATGAACAACAGAATTGCTATTTGCCTATTTCAAATGGAATCCAAATGTGCCAAGCACAGCAAGAATACTGAGAGCAAAGAGCGCTTAATATTCTAGCCCAGCTCACTGAAAAAAAGCACTGAATTGACAGAGCAGTGTTCTGTAGAGCAACATGATGTGTCTGCTTTAAATGGAGAATAATGGATTTAAGTTTAGCGCAGAACTAAAGGGCTCAATTACTATTCATGAATTCTGAAATGTTCTACTACAGAAACTCCTTTTGCATGAAATGTTCATCAAAATCAATGTGTGGAACTACAAAAAGTAAACCTTGCCCCCTCGCACAATACAGTACTTACCTAGATTTGTGCATTTACAAAGAGCATTGCTGTGGCATTTATCTAAAACCACCTAGGCTACAGAACAAACTATTCAAAATAAATATGCTTCAGAGGGTAGTTGCAGGGAAAGCTGCTCAACTAGTGCCATTTTCTGTTGCTTTTAGACAATGGCTTTACCGTTTGCCTAGCATAAGATGGGCCCAATGCTTCAGAAAAATCATTTTCATGAGGTCTGAAGGTAGCCTTTTGGCCAGTAAGGAAGAAGACTAATTTGCAAGCCCTTTGAAGGGTTTCTGTAGGTTTTTGTAGGAAATTGTAAAACTGTAGACGTTCCAGAAATTGTTTTGTGTTATTTCTGTAATTATTCAAAAACACAGTCCTCATTCAGTACACAGCCAGAACCATCACTTACATCCTGCACAATTCAGCATTTCACTTGAAATATAGATTTTATCCCTCAATTCAAAAGCCTCATCAGCTTCTGTAATTTTAGTCTGTAAAATTTTTATGCAACATGGGTTTTGATCAGTTGCTAAAATGCAATCAGAGAATTGTCTTCTACTTCTGTCGTATATACAGGCATGTATAATGTCACATGGAATGTTTCTTGACATTTAAGCACATGAATGTTCAGATATGGTTGCCCTTTGCAGTTTGCAGCACCCATTTTAATTAGGACTAATCACAGAGAAAATTTTTACCCAGAATGAGAAATAGGTAGTGCAACACATCTTTAATATAAGAAGCTATTTGTATATCCCTTCTAATTATGTTCAAGCAACATTCTCCCTTATAAATTCATATATCTTGTATTTCTTTGTAACTCAGGGCCAAATTAATCATCTGTCTCCTTGGAAAACATCTGTCATTCAATATTTATTAGCATATAAAGGATGATAATTCTTCAAACATTCCTGTTTTCTGCATTCTAATTGAGATTAGGACAGGGGTTTCTTTGGTTCTCTCCCCTCAAAAAAAAAAAAAACCAAACCAAACCCATCAACTCCCACTAACTTTTAAAGAGTTGAAATTCCTGTTTTCTGCATTCTAATTGAGATTAGGACAGGGGTTTCTTTGGTTCTCTCCCCTCAAAAAAAAAAAAACCCAAACCAAACCCATCAACTCCCACTAACTTTTAAAGAGTTGAAAGTGGTGCTTATTTTCTGAGTGTACAGATGACTGTCAGTCCTGAAGGCGGCTTCCAGAGGCTTTGTGTTAACGAACTACTTCTGTTCGCATATTCCATCCCTCAAAGTAGCATATGCATAATTTTATCATCATTGTGTGCCATCTGGAGTACGTTGATTGAACTGCAGTTTTAAAATGAAGTCTAAGGAGTATTCTGGTTGCTTGTATCTGAGAGTATTATATATTTCAAGGCTTCTTTCTTATATAATGTGTGTGGTTTTGTTAGGACTTTGCCAGTATTTGTGTTAGAGTATGAACTTCATTTTGGAAATCAGACTTTTTTACCCTGTCTGCTGTCCTTTTCCTCCACAGTGAGCTGGAATCCAGTAGAGATGAAAAACAAATCTTACAATTTTCACAGTGGTGATATCCCTAAATTTTTGTGATTCCTCAACCAAGTGGTACAAGCTATGAACAAAAGAGGCTGTTATTGCTGCTTTACACTTCCAGATACAAAGAACTAAAGGGAAAGTGAAGTATCAAACCACCTACAAAGAAAATATAATAAACTGATGACACTCATCCAGGGTCATTTGACAAAGAAACTTGAAAGCTATGTAAGTTCTCTTTTAAGTTTTAAGCCACATTTTGAGGAAGAAGGCCAAGACCAGGTCTGGAAAGAGAGATAACTACAGAAGCAGTGTTGTCTTTACTAATTGCAAGTTCATCTGAAGAAGAAAAAAAGGCTTTTCCTTTTCACAGGAATAAAGGCTTCCACTGCCAGGGAAATGCCACAAGGAACAAATCCCTGACTCCTTAAGAAGTCACAGCCTAAGGTCAAAGAATAGAAAGAGCAGACACACATGATATTCACTCATTCCTTAACTGAGATTTGCATTTCCTTGCACTAAAAAAAAAGGCATTTTTTTTTATTTTTTCTTTTACAAATAAAAATCTAAGGGTGTCTTTATTTGGTTCAAAGTCATATATTCCTCAAAGGTGAAGCTGCAATGCATCTGCATTGCTGGCACACTAGACAGGGTTGAGTTGAAGCCTTTGATGGATCTGGGAGCTGGATACAAGATCCTGTTTTTCAAAGGGTCTCACTGACCTAGGGTGGTGGGAGCCAAGCTTAGAAGTCTTGTGAGGGTGTCTTCCTAGCTGAGCTTCTGTAAGGCTGTGTGGCAAAATGGTTCAAATAAAATTTTAATATTTAGAGAGGTTAAATTTCAAAACGCATCCATCGCAGGTGATCAGACAAAAGGTAGAAAGTCAGCTTGGTTAGACTTAGTTACTTCAGTATCTAAGAAAACATGATTTAGAGAAAGCAGTTTTTGTGCATCACAATGTAGTATTGAATAGGGACTGCTGTGTTACCTTAGTCAAATTCTTTAATGCATCCTGGTTAAACAGTGACAAAGACTAGACTCAGACAATTTATTTTATGCAATCTAATGTCACTAGGGCTATAGTTGAGATTACTTTAGGTAGCAAAATTTATCAGGGTTCATCCAATTGAAACAGTATAGATTAACTCTGTTGCCATAGAAACACATGATTTTGGTATAGCAAACACAAGAACAGTACATCTAGCCTGGTATTTCACTTCTAACTAAGGACTATCACCTGATTCTTCAAGGCATGATTCGAATAAAACACATATGCACCTCTCCATAAATTTGAGACTATTAAAACAACATTCATGGAGTTATATAAAACTGGTGCAAAATTACATTATGCTATTCTATCCATGCAGAAACATACAAAAAGTGCAACCATGAAATGTATGCAAGTAAATTAACTTCCTGTACGATAAGACTTTTGAGATCTCTTTTTTCCTGACAGCTAATTGTCCATACTTATTTGGACAACTTTCAGACACCTTCAAGTACATTTAATACATACAAGTCAACCTTCTTGCAAACAACATAAAGTTAAATTACATGTTATATCATATTACTAGCTCAGCCATTCTTCTTTTACATGTCTTTAAAACATTGAGTGGTGTTTGAGATTCCTGATTTCCTACAATTTAATTTATTTAACATCATTTTTTCCCAATAGCTATGTCTAAGAGAATTTCCTTTCTTGACCACACAGTATTATTCCATCTCTTCACATGTGGGCAAGACAGACACGCAGAAACTCACATATGTTTAAACTAGAAGCAACCATTTTGGGAATGTGGTCAGCCATTATGTCCAACAGAAGCAACGCCACTTATTTCAGCCTTTCCTGTGTCTAGTTCAGCTCATGGCTGAACTACGCTGTATCTTTCAGACAGACACCCACTCTTGATTTAAAACCTCTGTGTCAAAATTAAATTATCACATCTCTTTCGAATCTGTTCCAGCGCTTAATCACTATAACTGTAAAATTTTTAAATCTTACTATTAGTTTCAAGTTAGCTGCCTAGTTTTCAGCCACTGCAAGTTTTTATGTCTTCAGCTAGTAAATTT
>KZ505708.1:1069818-1095109 GCA_002844005.1 Limosa lapponica baueri | reverse complement strand
TTAATTGCCTTAAGAGAATGGGAAGGCTGGTTTGAGAGGGCTGCTACTGTCACTGATGGATTTTAGAACCTGTCAGAGACAAGCTTCCACATCTTTTGCAACTGTTTTGTCACCTGTGTGTTAAGTACTGCAATAATTTTCTGGTTTGCCTTTTCTGAATTTGTATATATTGTTATTTTAAGACAAAAGGAGTGAGTGGCTCAGGTGGACCTTTCTGGTGGCAAGAAACCACTGAGCCTCCCACAAGTCCTGGAAGAAGGGAGCAAGAAGTCTGTAAATGATGCTGAAATGTAGAAAATGTTGGGAGAACAGGGTGCAAAAAGCCTACCATTAGAAAGAACTTCTTCAGCTCGCAGAGGGAGCTGTGTAGGGTTTGCTAGAATTCAAAGGTGGCTAAAATCCAGCATGGAAACACAAACCTTTATTCAGGGACACTGAGGCTGGGGAAAAAATTGGTTATAAAGCCTTTACTCTCCTTTTCTGCCTAACCCAGCTTGTCTAGCTTTCTCTCTTTAAAAAGTTAAACCTACTAGTTTGTAGTCTAAAACCCCATGAATTTTCTCTAACATAAAAATCTTTTGATCTTCCTTGGGAATTTCACTGTCAGGAAAAAAAAAAAGTCTAGACAGCTCTGCCTGCTGGTTTGGGGACTCATCATAGTTATCTCCTTCCTGTATTACCAGGCACTAAGCAGTTGTAAGTGGTGACCCTCTGTCCCTGCAAACCCCGCCAGGGTACATCTGGTATAAGGAAGGAGCAGAACAAATCTAAAAATAGAAAAAAAAGAAAAAGATGAAAAGTGAAGGGAATATGGATCTATCCAATCTAGCTAGGACAGCAGACAAATGGAAGAAATTAAAGAGCTTGGTCTCCTTATGAAGTCAGGTGGAGATACGCTAAAGAAAACTGTCTTCTTTTCTTAATGTAACCTTTTAGATACACAGAAGTTGTTTCACAGTATATAGATAAATTAAAGAAGTCAAACCCAATTACCATTTTAGCCTATAAAATTTGAAAATATTGCTCTCCTAAAAAGAATTATTTTAGAAAATGAAGAATTTCATCTGAGAATACCAGGACAGGAAGAAACCTGAGGAAGAAACTTGTGAAGTGTTTTCAACAAATCCGAAATCCAGTCCAAGTCCTGTTGATTTAGAGAAACTATGAAGTCACAATCTGAGGTCAAACAGCAATGGCATTAGAAATCAAGACCTGAGAAAAAGAGTGCTAGGAAATCTTAACTAAATCCTTTATGGGGACTATTCAAGAGACAGCAACTTTCAGAGGCTGCGTTTATCACCTTGATTAGGAAAAAGTTTTATGACTTACAATTTAGACAGTGATACATAAATTAATATGACCCCCTGTATTTCATTAAATGGTTTTGATGTGACAAAACTCAGATTGTGCAGTGGGTAAAATAGTCTTACTGTCAGTGAATGAGCCAGTTGCAAAACAAAATCTTTAAAAAGTGGTTTGCATTCTTTCAGGATATAGTAGCTTTCCCTGGATTGAAAACATGGCAGACTCTACAGCTCATTGAAAAAAATGCTTTGAAAGAAAAGAGGCAGGCAATGAAGATTTTAAAAGTAACTAAAAAGACTGCAAAACTACAGAAAGACACAGAAATATCTAGCAAACAGTCAAAGGACAGGAAGGGAAAATTAAAAAGAAATGGTAGCAATTAAGAAAAGCAGCAAAGACAAGAGCAGAAAGTGATGCTATGTGTGTGAATACACTCAAAGGCAATTTAGATCCATGATCCTAAGAGTCCCGTACGTGGTGAATCTTCTCTTATGAGACAGTGAGTAGTTACAGGCTCAAGGTTATTCTCCTTGTTATCCCGAAGCTGAAGTATTTAAAAATGCAAGTCTCTAGCATGTAACAACACATTTAACATCGATATACATCAGAGTTGGCACCTTGGCTGGGGTGAGAACAGACAGTGGACTACACGTTGATTATTATGCATTTAAAAGTTACGTTAATGACTATGATTTTAAGTGTATTTTACAATTCGAGCCTTCAGCTACATATTTTCTACAAGCCTGTAGAAACTAGTATCAGTGTGGCAAAGCTTACGCTTTTGTTTGATACCATAAAATTGGCATCCTCAAAATGAGAATACTGAATAACTTCTCAATATTTAACAATTATTCAATAGAAGGCTTAAAGGGAGACAGCCTGATTATAGAACAGCTTAGCTTATATTGTATTTTTAGAAATGTTATGCCCACAAAAAGAGCAGGGGAAAAATACTATTGATAGCTGGCCACCTTTTATAGACACAAGAGAGTACACAGGAGATACTATTCAGAATAGCTAAAGCTGAAATGGCAGGAAAAACTAAATCTTTTCATGTTGCTCCTGACTTCTGCACAGAAAAAAGAAAGCACTTTCAGCTTCTTCCAGAAAAGAAAATGGAAAAAGAAATGGACATTCAGAATTTGAGGTCTGACACAGAGCAGGCAGCGGAGGAGGTGCTGCAGGAAACAGTCAGGAGAGAGCTAAACTCCCTGAGGTACCTTGGATGCTGAAAGACAGGGCGAGCTCACAGGCTGCTGCGACACCTTGACACAAGGCTCAGAGTGCCAGTCCCGGCTCACTTTTCTCTTGTGTTCACCGCCTTGAGATACAGCCTCCTGTGTGCCTAACCCCATTCGCCGAAGGTCAGGCAGTGCCCACTCTGCCTCCCGCTTCTGACTGCTCCCCTGCCTCACCTCACGTAGAAATGGGGTTTTCTCCAGGGAGGCAGGTCAGCACAGCAATCTGGCAGAAAACATCTTCCTTTAGCAGGTTTGTTTCCCACCAGGCCAATGAGCCAGCTGAGCAATCCCAGGCTCACAGAGCCTCCCTTACAGCTCAGTTAACCTGATTCATTCATTAAAGACCCACCTTATCAGTTCTGACAAAAGATACCCTGAGAACATTACATGATGTACAACAGCGCATTTTAGTAGAGTCTTCATAAACTGGCATGTACCCTATCAGTCTTGTACTCAGACTACATCACTGGAATAACTATAGCAAGATTACTATCTAGAGTAGGAAAAAAACACATAGACTCCTGCCAAGAAGGGAGTGAGGGGTTGGGAGGGTGAGAAAGAAATGTAAAAATGCCAAACCACCAGGAAAAACAAATCTGTTGACTAAAATGTCAACCACTCATTCCAATGGCTGAGATTTTTTAAAAGGGTTCTGCACAGGCCTAACTTCTTTCCTCAATATAATCTCACATTGGGATATTTCATGGATAATACTTACCCTGGCAAAAGAAAATGTGAGCTGTAATAAATAAGTGGCATGTATATTTTGGAGAAGTTGAGAATAAGCATACCAATTCACTGCTTACTAGAAATTGGTTTATCCAAGGGCTGGTCACCTAAGCAACCTAATTATGCTACGCATGCAATCTGCTTCCATTGAACATTCAATATTGATCATTTCATGTGACCGCTATATATGGGGACAAAGATCACATCTAGATGTGTGCCATGTCTTCCTAAGACAGATGAGGTTTACTACCATTCTGTGCAGGAGAGTAAAAAAAAAAAAAAAAAAACTCAGACTTTCTGATTTACCATTGTGATCTTGTATACTTTCTTCCCAATGGCTACGTACAGAATATAATTACAACCTGTCATCTTTTTTTTTTTTCCTTGCTAGGAAAAATGCAATTTGGTTGAAGCTAAATGTTTTGTGAAAATGAATCAATTTCAATTAAACATTTGCTAAGATAAATTCTTATATGAAGAAGGCTTGGATGGAGAACTAGAAAAAGACAGGTTGTGGAAAGAATCTTTCAGATCCGAAATAACAATTGCTTGAATCAGAATGGGCAAAAATTAATAAAACCTCTCTGCTCCAAAAGAGGCAAAGCAAAGAATCTAGTTCAGCCGTTCTCACTCTGTGCTTTAAACACTCAGCAGTAGACAGCATGAAGTCTTTCTTCCTGTGTGAAAACCTAGTCTCACATTCATTTTACTGCAAAATGAAATAGGCTTCAAACCTTGGATGTTTCATAAAATGGATTTGCTTTTCCACTTTAATTATAACAGTGCCTCACTTCAGATAGTTGGCCAGCTTTTTGTCATCACAGCACCAATGTCTTATTTGAGAAAATCCTTCCCAGTGTATGCTAATGGCAAAGATGTAGCCCACACTAAACTTCTTTCAATTCAGACAACAAAGAAATGACTACAATGCATGAGTACAATGCACAGTTACATTTCTGCTTGCAGTGGCTTCTGCAATATTTTTTTTATTTGAAGAAATGACCGATCAAAGAATAATGATGAACTACTTAGGTGAGCAAAGGAGCCTCTGAAAGGATAGATAGAATGGTGAATCAATCAGGTGGGACAGACAACTCTTCCAGTGAGCTTATATGTATATATATATTCCTTTATAAGATGCAAGGGTCTAGTTCTGTACCACTTACACTGTGCTGTTTAGACACAGCCACCAGGTCAGGTTAAAATCTGACTGGCATCAGTCCCCTGCTGGTATGACTATGGCTAAAGTCCCGTATTGTCTCAAGCTAGGAATCCCAACCTAGAAATGCCCATGTAGCCAATAACTTCCATTAACTCCTGCTTTGTACACATTTTTACAGTAAATTCTAGTTTGTAACACAATTATGATTTTAAAAGAAAAGATAATTGAATATAAATCTATGCTTGCCCTAACTCAATGTTTATCAGAAAAGTAACTTTTTAGTTGATTTTTCTTTTTTTGAAAACTACTGCATTACCCTAATGGCCGTAATGTTCATGCTTTTAAAAGGATCTACTAAAAGGTTCAGATGTTTGGTACAATTATTTCTATAATAGTATATCTCAAAAAGAAAGAAACAAAAAATAGAAACAAGTCATTTCACTTATTTTTGGAGGTCACAGCTAGCACTGCTAGGCAAATCGTCTAGTCTGTATGAGTGCTGGGGAAGGGGGCTGAGAAAAAAGGGAAAGAGCCATCTACGAGAATGCTTATTAAAATGTGAAATTGATCGTGCCCTTTCACTGGGGGCACATTTGACAAATTTTTGCCTTTGACCTTCACTGCCAGGCCACGGGAACGATGAATTCATAGCATAACTTATCATCGGATTGATGACATAGCGCACGAAAACGCAAAATCCATGCGGCGGCGCACCTCAAACGGCACAGGACGCGGCCACGTGTGTCATTCCTCTCTGTGCCAGCTCAGCGTGCTGTAGCCCAAACAATCGGGGCGCACCACGCTGTTCACTCTGCATCCCTTGCGCTTCTCAATACACCCCCCCGCACACAGACACACACGGATACGTATGTAGACACGCTCAGGCGGTTCCTCAAACGACGCGAAAAGGCATTAATTGTTCTCTCTCGGATTAATTGTTCTCTCTCGTGGGGAAGGGGGGAGGACGAAGGGCTGGGGGAAGGAAAAAATAAGGCAGCGAAGAGGCACAGAACTACACCCCCCGAGAAACTCTCGCCCACCCGCTCGGTCCCCGGGGCGGGGCTGCGGACCCGCGGCCACGCCCCTCCCCGCGGCCACGCCCCCTCAGCCGCCCCGCTCGCCCTGGCACCCCGCGCCCTGTCGTTACTGCGGCCGTGGCTTGAAGGTAAGGCGGGCAGCGCAGCCCCCCTCATTCCTTCAGCAGACCGCCCCTTTCATCTGGGGCCACCCCTTTTGCCCTAAACCGCATGAGTTTTTAGCAAAATGTGCAACTGTTACGGTTTTAAGAACCCGCCACAATTTATTGCCGTTTAGACAGTTACTCTATCACCCCATGACACCTTCCCCCCGCCCCAGGAGGGGAATTGGAAAAAACAAGGAAACCCAAGGGCTGAAATGTAAACAGATTTAATAGAATAAGAGTAGATAATTAGCATTAATAATACTAAAGAACCAGTATTGATCCTGATACCAATATAAAATACGTAAGGATTATACTCAGCCAATTACAGCAGTAGGAAGCTGTGCACTCCCAGGAGTGGACAGCAAGTGTCAGACACTGCCAGCGCTACGGCTCCATGAGGAAGGGAAGGCCTCAGGGGTCCAGCAGCAGGGCAAGAAGCTCTCAGGATTGCAGCCATCAAGGAAGAGAGAGAACTCCTCAGCAAACTTCCTAATTTCTATTGAAAGTGTTGTTCATGGTATAAAATAATCCCGTTGGTCAGCCTGGGTCAAGTGCCCGGGTCTCGCTCCTCCTTGTCCCTGCACCTGGCTTGCTTGAAAACACTGAGACCTTGAAACCCACATACCCATAGCTGGCTATAAAGCAAATATTTTCACAAATTCAGATAACAGAGTCTTCTAAAAATTCAGTTTTCCCTAGCATTGGAAAAGACCTTACTGAAAAGCAAAATTACTGAAGGAGAAATTAATCCTGTGTCACTCAAACCAGGACAGTAACCTACATGCGACCAATGTGTATTCCATGTGTTCCCACCCTGGGCCAAGACGTTTCATTCTTTTTTCTCCATCGCGCTGGTGTTCCTGAATGATGTTTCCCGTGTCTGGATGCAGCTCTGCTCTGATGGGAAGCAGTAATCAATCATCAAAGGAGGTATGTGCTGCATCCCAACTGAAGGAACAGAAATGTTGGCAGGGGTTACATTTGTAGCACACATATGGGGAACAGGTGAGGAGAGTAGCGCACAAAGTACAAATAACATGTCATAATAAATTCATAGTGTGTCAAACTAAGGCCCGTACGGTTTAGTGTTCTGTCTCAGGACAGGCCAAAGGAAGGTTTCCAGAGAACACGTAGATGGAACAATTGCACAGCAATACCTACCCAAAATATCACAGCATGATTGTGGATTGGATTACAAATACGTCACAAACACCCCCACACCCCCTCCTCTCTTCCCTCATTCATTTGGAACCACGTATCTGTAGACTAAGTTTATGTCCCCATGTTATCACACTGAACAAGATGGCAAGCAATGCGATTTTTACTCATCTCTCCCAGCCATTTCATCAGTCTGCAGTCTCAGCAGCTCTTTCATTGCGTATTTTCCAGAAAGAAGAAAAGTTGCTCTTTCACACCATCTGTTGGAGTTCCACAAATAATCAGGAGTCTAAACGTGACCTTTAATAGCATCACCCTAATGAGCTCCATACTTCCCAAAAGCGGGTCAAAGCTCCTCAGTACTTTCCTGAAGGGATCTTAAAGCTTTAGCCTAGATAAATCACACAAATACCTTGACAAGACGTATACCGAATGCAAGTTTCTCAATTTTCAGGAAAAAAAAACCACTATTGAACAAGTGGTTGAGCAGCACAATAATGTCTTTGGAGAGATAAATTATCAAGTCATCTAAATAACCACATCTATGTGGTAAAATTAGAAAACTTAAAAGAAGGAAAGAATGGAAATTGAATCGAAAGCAACATCTTAACAAGTATTAATAAAGGCTGAATTTCCAAAATGCAAAAAAGTCTGTTCCAGTCAACAGTATGTCATCAAAAATGACTGAAGTCGTCAAAATATTGCTATAAGCTGCCTGTTTTTCCTGATGTTGTGGAAATGGTAAGCAAGTGATTATACCTAAAGGTGTATAGACTTCCAACTTTCTCTGATATCAGTAGGATTTAGGCATCTAAATATGTTTATAGATGTATTTATAAGTGTTTTTTAACATTTAAAAAAAAATTAAAATAAGCCCTCAATTAGTATTCAGAGACGCTGTCTTACCTGATATTTAGCAATGCTCTCTCATTTCCCTATAAACAGAAAGATACAGTGATCTTATACAGTAGTTTATTTTACCTTTGGGACAGAAAAAACCTTTTGCTTAACAGAGTTATAAAGCCATCAAGAGATCTAAAATGATTGGAAAAGATATCAATGCTTTTCCTGTCCCTAGTGAGTGATAACAGGGCATCAAAATGAGAGCAAAATGGCATGATAATGGCAATTAAATGCCAACCAGAGCATTTTCAGGGGACATTGTTATTCACCATGCATAGAATTAGAAAAGAACATGCTGACTTTCCTAAACTTGTTAACCACAATGTGCTAGTGTATACAAAGTAAGAAAGTCATGCTAGGAATTATCCTCTCTGTGACCAAATAGATCATCTGTTCAGGGCCTTCCTTGCCTGTTAGCTTTAGTTTAGGCCACTGAAATCACAAGATTCAAACCCACATCTTTAGGGTGCCAAGGCAGTAGAATTGCAGCCAAGCACAGCTCGGTCTTTTTCCCTTCCAGATACGGACGTACCACGTAACTCCATCCGCAACCTGCTCCAGAACAAGTAGGAACTGCATTGTAATACAAGATTATGTTTTCATGAGATACCAGGTTCACCAAACTGTAATACTAAAAGCCTATAGTCTAGTCTATAGTCTGAAATACTAACAGTTGATATTAAAATACTGGAATATTCTGACTAATGCGTAAGACTTTGTGGATAAAGGATATTATATTCTCATACAACGTAGATGAGTTATTCACAAACAAAGATATCTCATTACTTTGAAATGCTGAACACTTTTATCACAAACCTGTCACAAAAAGGTTTCAGAAAAGGAGGCAGTGGTAACAGCAGGCAGCTGTAACTCTCCAGTGTTGAATTCCACCCAGGGACAGAAAAATCATCATTTAATGCCTATTTCTCTCAGGTATGCAAAACATTGAAAATGAAGCCAACAGTAATAGTAGTAAAATGCACAAGAACTTACAATGCCATTAATTAGAGCTTTAGATAAAGGTTATCTGAGCGGCTGCTCAAAGAGTTAACTCTCAACATTATTTCTAAGCAATATGCAGTTTCAGCACTGACCCAAGTGATCTGGTTCTTACCTACTACAGTGTTCAAAAATCTTTTGTGGAGGATCCATATCCAAATTCTTCACAGGCCCCTACTCTGCTAAAACTCTCTTTCTCAAGAGATTACTCAGCTCATGATGTATGACAAGAAAGGTATGGATTTCTCTCTAAGCTTCTCTTCAAACCGTGGGCTGTCAATCACTGGAAGAAAAAGCGAGGGAGGGAGGGAGGCGGAGGGAAGGGGAAAAAAGGCACGCACATTCGCACACACGAAGGAGCTAGAAGGCATTACTTGTGATGGATACATAAGACATTGCTTTCTGAAATCAAATCCCCAAATTCACCCTCCCCCTTTTCATCTGTCTTTCATTTATGCACTGTTTGTCATATTCTGTTTTCCCATCTGGTGGCAGTTGTGTACATCTGATGAATCCTCCAAAACTTTCAACTTTGTATTCTTCTTTGGTTTCTTAGCTCATTTAATGCTAACTTCTTAAAAGCCTTTGTCAAGATCCGTCACTTAGGTGACATGTTTCCACTTCGCAGGTGTAAGGCAGGTATCGCTGCTACTCTTTGTGTTGCTTGCCCCGTTCTAAACCCCATCTTTATAGCTTTTAGATTACAGTAATAGGCATGCACTATATGGAATAATATTCACAAATGACCCCATTGTTCAGTATGCCACATCCCATACGTTTACTTTTGGCAATAAATCCAACAGCATTACTTCAGTTATGGCAGATTTATACCCACTTCCTATCAGTCAATGCATTGACTTTAAAATTTTGTTCTGAGTTTTTCATCAGCCGTCTGAAACATCCCTTTCATACCTATCAAAATAGGTCTCCATTTATACGTACCCTCAGTCCTTGCTTTCTAATAATAAATCTGAAAGTCATCAGCCCCCTTGCCAGGTCTCTCATCTGTGGGTAGCAGAGCATTCACCTGTTATGCCCCTGAGCTGTGGAATTCCCTGAACTCAAGTCTCATCTCCAAATCCCCAGAGCTTTTCTAATCCCTCTCTGATTCACACTTATTAAAAATTACTTTTAATATTTGATCCACTACTGACACATGCTGTAGGCTTTACTGACATAAAAATACTTCTATTTTCTTTACAGCAGATGCATTGACAATTTAAAAACTAAAATTACCTTTTTATTGGCTTTCCATATAGATTGCAAAACTTGCCTTTCTCTGTCTTTCATTTCTGGGATAATCATCAGTTCATCTGCTTAGACTGTGGTGTCCAGGCCCCAACTCTGAGAAAAAAGAAAAAATTCCCATTGCTATTAGTAACGTATCATGAATAAAATGCAGAGTATTGAGTAGGCACATCATAAAAATCTCTTAATGTGTAGCAGAGACATTCTACAAAACATTAGCTAATTAAAACTCAATATCCTCATGGCCTAATTGGGAACTATGCTCAAGGAAACTGAAGCAGAGAGTCAAAAACCACACTAGAGCATTAGCAAAGGGACTCAGGCATTCCAGCGTCTGGACTGGGACAAGGTCTCTTTGTCGGCAGTGGGTACATCCGCATCTTTCCCACCCAATTCAGTCTGCATTTTGTCACTCATGGAAAGAAACGTTTTATTACAGGAGCCTGCACATTATTTGAGTACTCAGAGGTGAAGCACAAGCAATTCTGAAGCATATTAGGACTGTAACTCCTGAGGGAAGGTGTCATCTTGACTTAGGATCTGCATCCAAGTCACCTAAGCTTCATCTCACACCTTCAGGGTGAACTAAGTGATAGTTTTGAAAACCCAGTGCAAGCAAGAGCCCAAAAGAAAACACATTTTGTTTGTTTTTTTAATCCTTTCAGATACATCTGATCCCACATATATATATATATAAAAAATCACAAACTTGGGATAAACTTACGGCATTTCAGAGAAAGCTAAAAGCCTATTCAAGAATTGCTTGGAGAAGGCAGTTAGTAGGATGTTGTCTGACAGTTTGGGTAAAGCCAGTGGGGATGGAGGACAAAGGTTAATATCAGAGAGTGACACCGTATAAAATTTCACAGCAGGTAAAGCTCAGAAGAGCATATCTGTGGGAAGTGCATAGGAGAGGGGGAGTTATTTTCTGATCATGTGAAATAGCTTCACTTCCAATTATTTCTATTCCCTGACTGAGTTTAATAGCAGTTCTTGGTCAACTGTGAGTTTCAGTGATTTCTCAAGCCTTGCCCATGCAACAGGGTATTTCTCAGCTCCAGTGAGGGCACACTTGGGATCCCCTCCTTGGTGTCCCACAGCTGGGCTGTGGGAAGAATTGCCCAGTGGCACTTGTTGCTGTATTAATAGAAATACGGAATAGTGCTGGGCCAAGAGAAAACCCAGACAGAATGAACCAGCAAATGATGATGATTTCTCCTTTACGTTTACATGGCCCCCTCGCCTCCCCCGTTAAACAGTTTATAACACAACATAACAGCGTACATGTATTTTTCTCTACTGATTGAGTTCCAGGTCAGCCTTTCCGGGATTAATATCAGGTTGCCAACTCGACTTACGGCAATACATTTACTCCCATAAATTATTGGTGCATTTGCTTTAGTACTCTGGAACTTCTTCATTGTTCTATGTTTTCTTTAAAATCAGCATTAACGGTTCACAGGGTTTCTCAGTAAGCTCTTTTAATACTCTTCGGTGCAAGTTTTCTGGCCCTGTAAATTCAAAAAACTGTTTAGCTCTGACAGTTGCTGTTTAACAATCTCCCAATTTATTGATCAAGGTGGAAGTAGTCCTCATCACTGTCAGATATGAGTATATCACACTGGTTCTTTCCAAATCAGAACAGAAATATTTATTGGGTTCTTTTGCCTTTTCTGCATTGTGGTTGACAGCTTTGCCATCCTCATCTAGTAGCAGCTGTGCACCACTGTTAGCCTTCCATGTTTCTGCCACACTGAAAGAATTTCCTCGTCTTTGCCCCGTATTCTTACGCTCTCTTTAACTTTTCCACATGTATCTGTAATTCCTAATTAGCAATGTACACTCGTCCAACAGCTTTCCAGTTTTCCAAATGTTCTACACTAATTTTAATGAGGAACATTGTTCTCATTCAACTGATGAAGCTTTCTCTCACCATTTGGTAAATGTAATTTTCTTTTGCAACTTTGCAAAAGAAAAAAATTCAACCTTAACTACAGTTGTTCATGCTACAGTTCTGAAGCAAGTCTGTTACTGGTTGAAGCCAGACCCTCTTTGTACTTGACAAACAGAACTATATATACATGAGTTTATTTTCATTCAGTAATTGATTTTCCTTTTAATAAGCACTTCATATATTAACTTACATCGTAATGGGTAAATACTGAAAGATGAGACTGACTGCTGGTCTGAACATTTTTTCTGCCATAAGCGTTTATAGGATTTTTTTTAATATTAAATGTAAAAATTTTAAGGGAAAAAGATCTGCTTTCTGTTGAGCATTTTTAGTTAGCAAAATTATATGGCTTTATTATATTACTTTATTACAAAATTATTAATATTAAATGTAAAAATTTTAAGGGAAAAAGATCTGCTTTCTGTTGAGCATTTTTAGTTAGCAACATTATATGGCTTTATTATATTACTTTATTACAAAATTACTAAAACTAAAATAAACAAACTCTTTAATAAGAATGTAGCATATTAATAATTCTTGCTTTTCTTTTTCCTTCCTCCCAACTGCCCCCCTCTAAATCTAACAGAGGGGGTTTTTGCCTTGCTGGAGAACAAGGTTAAAGATCTCCTTTTCTGCAGTTCCCCGCGTCTGCTCTGAAAGCAGCCTGAAGGGTTAGGCAGCTACCTGCCCCAGCTGCAGCAGCTCTCCCAGCCAGCACCTGCATGTGCAGCTGATGGGAATTGTGTGCTTTCAGCTTTCTGAGGCTATTTAGTCACTCCACTTTACCCAGGCTTGGGAGAATGCTGGCAAGCACAACTGGCTAGAGGCAGGATTTAATTTTGCAGAGGCCAGGATTTTAATCAAAGTGAGACTCCTTCATACCATGCTGACTTTTCCTCTGCCTCCCCTTCAGTCTACTCCTCTCTGCTTTGTTTTGTTTTGCTTTTCCTGAACATACTTTCTGCTTAAACTTTCCTAAAATGTTTCAGATTCAGAAACCATCATACTGTTAGCTATTTTGACAAGATATGATCTTCTTTTTCTGTTGTGTTTAAAATGCATGGTGGTGGGCTACCTCTGTCCTATCATGTGTAACAAAGTCAGGTCATGTTCTTGTTTTCTTTTCGGCACCTATCATGTAAAAGTCAATCAGAAGTGATACTATAGAAGAAAGAAGGGAACAGAAAACAAGGAACAGATCTATTTCTCCTTTTTGTTGATGAAAGGAGAGCATAGCTCAGGTTTACACCACTTCACAAAGGCCTGTCGAAGAGACTCCTCTACACATTGAGCTGGAATTCCTGCTTTAAACTGGTGATTGCAAGGTGTCACCAGAAGACAATTAATTTCTTACTGTGGTCTTCTGAATTTCCCACAGCACAAGTCTACTCGATGCATCAGGGAATGCAAGAGGGAACGCTCCTGGATGATGGGTGCCCCAGGGGCAGTGTGCCACTCCTCAGGGCTTCATATGCTAAATGCCCACCACCTGTGAGCTACGGTGTTTCAGGGATCTAGCTACTTATGCTGGGGACAGTAAGCAAGGGACAACAACATTTAGGGCTTTGAATTTAGAGTTTAGAAGCAGAAGGAGGGAAAATGTCTGTTTAGTGTAAGTTTCTGGATGAAGAAGCTCCTCCAAGCATGACAGGCAGCTCAGGAGTACATACACAAGTGGCTGTTTAAAAATTTAACAAGGAGGCAGTGGAGGCTGCTGTAATAGGTTGATCAAAGGCAAGAGTCAGCATCTTGACAGTGAGTGAGTGGTAATAGCTACAATAGGGTTGGACTCTAAAGGACCTGGAAGGCAAAAGCAGTTATTTCTGATGCAGCATAGAAAAAGAAAGATGCGAGAGAGGGATAACAAAAGAAAGTGATCTTTTCAGCACTATCCTCCACAGCTACAAGTGGAGCAGAACACTATTTGTCAAGGCCAGAGTGAGGGATGTTGCTGTAGCCAAGACAGAGGAGAGGGTGAATGGGCTGGATAGAAAATCTTCTGTATGGAAATCTTTTCAGTAGCGAGAAGCAGGAGGAGAATCTGCGGGGCTGAGATGTTGTCCCGAAGCCTCTCTAGTTAAAGTGAGCAGACCATGGGCCTGACTGGGTGAGGGTAGGAGGTTCACTAGCCATACTGAGCTGGCCTGATGGTTACCTGCCTGAATCCGATGTCAAAAGCGAGGAGAGATCCAAGTTTGAGAATAATACATAACTAATTAGATGAGAGGAGGAGGGAACTAAATCAGTGTTTGCAGAAAGCATCACCTCGAGCTTCACTCGAGGTGGTGCATCACACAGAGCACCACCTCCATCCTCTGAGGAGGAGGGAGACAAGAGACATAAGGGCTTTTGGTAATCAGCTGAAAAAAGCAGGAAGAAGGTAGCAGGGTTAGTCTCTGTTGATTAGTTTAACTCTGACTACTCAAAGCCTGGTCATTTCAATTATTTAATTCTTCTGGCTAATCTTTCACCTGCTACAGAGGCCTGCAATGGAACAGTCATCTCAGGGTGGGGAGGACCAAGGTCTTTTTATGCCAGCCTTAAGTGGGGCTGCTGGAGCAGGAAAGAAACAAAACACTGCAAGTAAGAAGTTCATCACCTGTTCTTACTTGGCACAAGCAATCACCATAGCTTAGCAAAAACAATCTGCAGGTTAGAGACAATCTTGAAATCTTCTCTGAAAAGTAAGCTATTGCCTTTTCTTTTTAATGCACCTTATTTTTCTTTTTTTATTTCATTTTTTTCTAATGTTCTGCTTAGTCATTCTGAAATATTCCTCTTCTGTTTAGCTATACAACGTATGGCACAGTGGGAGTACTCTGTGGTTACAGACTAATTCTAAAACCAATCTAAATCAATGTGAATGTAATTTACCATGCATATGCCTCTAACATTCTCTTGTCATTTGTACTCTTTTTTACAATTGTGGAACTATACTATTGTAGTTCCCTTTTTTTCCACACATTACTATTTTAAAATAGCATTGCTAGCCTCTAAATATATGTTACAAATACTTATGATTTTTACAGAAAACTAATCCACTTACAGCTTTAAGAGCCATCCTGTGAACATACTAAGCTTAACCTTCCTTAAGTTTTTGGGTCTAGAAGTTTTTGCTTGTAATTATTGCAAAACATTACAGTGTTAAGAGGGAAGATGAGGAGAATAATTCTCTACACTCTTTATACATTTAAAGAAGGAGTCAGAGGATGATCTATTGAGAACAGAGGCAAGAAAGCCAGTGAAAGTATAAATCCCAGGGCAAGTACGGATAACAGCATCAGAGGCTATTAGCAGCTCAGGAAATACAGTTTTGGCTAGAAGACAAAAATAAAAGGCTTGGAAATCATTGGGAGAAGTAGATTATGAGGGATTGAAGCTAAATTTTAGAAAATCTGGAATGGAAACACAGCTGATACACTCCAGGCAGAGGTAAATGGGACACCAGCATTTATTTAGGATGGGAAGAAATGAACCAAAGGAGAGGGAGGATGAAATGCTGATGAAGGCATCAAGAATGGTTTCAAAAAGCCCTAGGCAAACAACCAAAAAAAAGCAGAGAACAAACCAGAAACATCAGTATCTACAGAAGGGAGGAGAGAATCATGCAGGAGGAAGAAAGATAAATTGGGAAAGTTACTTTTGTCAGGCTTTCCATGGAATAAATTTGCAAGAATCTTTGCAGAGGTAGATGAAATGAGATGGGAGGAGAAAAGGTTTGAGATGTTATCTGTGGACCACCTTCTGACCACCAAATTACAAATATTGTTAGAAAAAAAATAGGAATGTGAGAAAATAATTTGACATTGGAAGAGGAGTGTTATTTGCAGTTGCCATAGAACCAGACGGTTCTTTATTATTTGAATAATTTAACTGTCAGTGTCCCTGAAAATATTAGCAAAATTTAACCCCAAAATTACCAAATACTTACAGAAAGAGATGGCAAGTTATAGAAGAGAATCTGAATTGAAAATGACCTTCAACTCTTCTGTATAGAGATACAACATGATCCTAGAACACTTCTACAATTTCCCAAATCCAGTTGCTACATTTCATAATTTCTATGCATTTTTACCTGCATTAAAATCACAGTTAAAGTCAGCTTGAAGATAGCACAATATTTATCTCTTATCTCAAGTTTATACGATGTTCTTAGAAAGGAAATCTCCAAACTCTGATCTATGTGCTTTAGGTTTCATTGCCTCTTCTTGCCCTCAGGAAGCAGGCTAAGTTTCAGGTCCTGTTGGACAACAAGGAGGTAGGACTTGGACTTATTTTCATGTATGTAGTTCCTTCTGAGAAAATACTGGCACTTGATGTCTTTCTTACATCATATTTGTCATCATCGGAGAGTATTTCATGAGAGCATTGAAGCAAGTGTTATTTCCCAAGTCTCTAGCAATATTGTTTGCTCATAGAAAGATGAGATGGAAAAGAGATTAAAAAGGTAAATTTAAATCTAATAGAAAAATTATATACCTGGGAAAACCCTACATATTATTCCTTCATATAACTATGAGAACTTTCTGAGGTGCGACAAAAGCCAAATGCGTGAGTCAGTGTGCTCATAATCATTATATCAGAAATTAAGCTGCACGTAGTCTGATTGCACTTGAATGCAAAAAGGCTATCCAAACAGGTAAGAAAGACTGGTGTCTATAAAAGTTCCTCAATGCTACAAAAATCCATTTTTTAGAGGCCCAAACTGTAAAGTGACTAATGTTGTATGATCAGTCTCAATGACAGATGAACTGAATCCTGCACAGGATCTCAGCAGCATTATTCTTGTGAGCAAAACAAAACTTCTTGGGAAAGGCGTCAGTCATGCTAGCACTTAGTAAGCTATCAAAGTTACATTCAATTCACCCATTTGACTGTGAAAAAAATTCATAATTGGTAAAATGTAACCACAAATTCCTTATTTAAAAGGTATATTCATATTTTTAATGTATCAGAATGAAGTATCAGATTTTATGTATCCTGAGTTGTACATTTTTTGGGTTTTGTATCAAAGTGAGCATGTGAACGCTACACACAGAAGATGACAATGGGAAAAGAATGGGCCAAATTTATCCCCTCTTGTATCTTCACTGAAGCCTGTGAGATGTACGGAAGGTCAGTGAAGTTCACCACAATTGAAAAGAGCAATTCATATAGATCTGCTTGCAGTATTGAAGCCAGCTAGAAGAACTGTTTCTGTAGGTGGAGGCTTAGATTTGATCAACTGTCAAAAGCAACAACTAGAAAGTAGCTGTAGCTAAAATAAAGTTACAGGCATTATTTCACGTAAGGCCATATACATTACTGGAGGGAGTGAAAAATTACTTCCTTTCTCTTTAGGCTAGATTTCAAACACCAAAATCAAGAAAACCCCCCATAAATCCCCTCTTTCTCATATTTAGTTTCACTTGGAAAAACTACTTATCTGATACAGAAAGTTAAAATGATTATATTTTGTTTTTATGAAACAAGTTTGATTTAAAGTAAATCATCATTAAGTTGCAGAATTTTAGTTAAAAGGAGAAGTTTAGTTAAGAGAGGAAAAGCTTTTCCTTAAATATTGGCAGAAAAGCTAGGAGTGTTGCAGTATCAGGCCCCATTACTGAAAGGAAAAACAATGTACAGAAATTAAATAGGACAGTTGTCTCAAGAGCCCTTGCGTTAATTTTTCCTCCGTTGTCTATCACGAACCATCAGGTCATGCTTTTCACTACCATTCCCAAGAACTGTTAGAGAACAGAACTGCGTGGGATGTGGAAGAAGAGTTTCTTACCTTTGTTTTCGGTGGTTAGTTTCTAACAGAACAGTTTCTAATGGAAAACATTGAACAAGGATTTCATAAAGAAGTGGCTCATGTCCAAGGTGACCTGTGACCAGAGCTTGCTACAATGTTTAGATCCAGGATCTAAACATTTTTTCCCATCCAGTTCAGAGCAGAAATCTGAACGTGTACATATCAGATGCAAGCTCTTACCAGCAGCAGATCTGTATACAGCAGGGGAAAACAGAAATGGAGGGGGAAAAAAATATTCTCTCTCTATTGCAGCCTCTCTCTACTCAACATATCATGCCAGCACCTCTAAAAGCAAAATTCATAAAAGCCAACCTTCCTTGTTCACATGTAGATGCTCATAAGCACATTAAACAGCGGTAAGCCTGGCCTTTTGATCACAGGTCACCACAAAGTGCATGCCAATAAACTTCCCCTTCTGTAGTGCATAATAGTATGCCATTCTTTAAACTTTTCAAATGTTTTTCAAAAGTTGCCAGCCTGAAACAAAACTGGAGGAAACAACGGTGTGTTCTTTTAACCAGGAGCATCCCGCTGTCCCTTGTTAGGCACATACTTAAAACCAGCTGATTCTTTTGCTCAGAGGCAGTGCATGGCATGCAGAAATATGTTCGGTGCATTTCATTAGTGTCAAGTGTCTAGCAGCAAAATTTTCCACTAGGAACAGACATTTGATCTGTCTTGCAGGCATGCACATATAAAGACAGCTTCATAACTCCAAGTGTGCTGCTACGAAGGTGTGAGTTTATATCTTAAGAAATCTCTGAAAACAGCAGACAAATGGTACTGGAGCAATAACACATGATTGAAGAGGTCGTCCAATTTGAATACATAAACTATGCCATCCAGAGTCACTTATATAAAGCACGGGAGGCATTTCCCACAAACTAGTTTTCAAAACGTACCTGTGGCCCAGGATCAAATAAAAAACAACCAATCAAACAAAACAAGTCATGGTTGGTACTTCAGAAAGCATGGAGAAGTGCTGCTAAGAAGTTGTTTAAACAGGAAGGGAGATTTCATGGGATTCACACAAAATTTCAAAAATGGAAGATCCAAGTAATTAAATGTTACAGAGGCGTAAGGGGCACAATTTTCACAGAAATGGTTTCCACCTTCTGGTGGAAGGTGGAAATACTGATCTTTTATGCCAAGAAAGAGAGTTGGACTTTTGTTTCACTGAAAGAAGTGATAGGTGAAATGAAGCATCTATTTCCACTTCTAGAACCGAGTGTGCCAGTGCAATGCTACTGTCCTTCGCACATAATCTCAAAGCCCCTTGGATCACAGCCATCTACAGCTTTAGTGTGGGGAGTTGAAAACAAGCAAAGAAATCCAGGACGTTTAAGAGCAAAGAGTAGGTTACAGAGAAGCCAGAGAAATTGAGACTATCTTTTAGTATCAAGCAGTAATAATATTTCCTCATCTCTGAGTGACTGTGCTTCTCTGCATAACAAGTGGTTCAATAAAGAGCAGGCAGCCAGCATGTGTCAGAGCAGAGAAATGCCTCCAGAGTTCATGTTCACACACAGGAGACAAGGAAAAGCTTGGGTCACGCACACCAGATCCATGAATTTAAGTTGATGCTTGTTCATCAAACAATTTGAATAATGCTTCTTTTGACATGTAGATTGCTTCTTGAAAAAGAACTGCCATATCCTTTTTTTTTTTCTTCTTTTCACACCACTAGAAGTGGAAGAGCAATTTCATATCTGATTTTCTGTTGAATTCTTTTCTTAGTTTAGTTACAGCAGGCAAAAAGATAAAGCACTGTATTATCCAACTCCTCATTGCTTATCATTTTTTCATAAGAAAAAGCTTGTCCCTATTCCATCCACTTTTCTGAAGAAATACCAGTTTCTTTTGGGCTCTTTTCTTCCTCTTGTTTCTTTTTTCTTACCATGAATAAAAGGCTGACAACAAATGTGCAGGCAAACAAGTATTTTCACAACTATAAATGTACAAGGAAAACAGCACATTTCTCTATAGGAAAATACTGAAAAATGCTGTTTATGTATATACAGAGTGGTACGATTAAAAAAAGACAACATACCTGACTTTTCAAATTTCTTTACTAATAAAGATGGCTGCTCTGTTTTGCTTTCACATGCATCCTGAGAGTTCCATCTTTAAAATATGTCCAGAAATCACCACCAGGAGCTGAAGTACCCTCCCTTTGTCATTTCTAGGGAAGAAGCTCTAGCTGAAAGAAACAAACAAAAAAATCTTGACAAGAAAATTATTGTTGGAAAGTTAATATCCTTCTAGCTGTTTCAGTAAGTTATCTGAAGAGACAAAGAGCTGTTTGCATTAAATATAACGTGTTTTGTGCAAACTACTTGAAAGAATCTTATGTCAGAAGTCCATACACATTGTACAACGTCCAACAGAAATAGAAGAAAAAAGGAAAAAAATGATTGAAACATTGTTTGCTTGCCTAATAATCTAGCTAGTCTATAAACGTCAAAAGTATTATTTTTTATACTATCTGCAACTATAAAATCAAAAGCTGTAGCTGAAGGTTTTTACAGGAAGTTAGAAGAGTTAATGAAGTTTAAATGGTCTTAAGCTCAATTAGATGCTTTGAAAAATCCTTGCTTTGATATGGTTGTTTCATACTAGCTAATCAAACTACCTGTTCTCTGTCCCTTGCTTGAAAAGTCTGAAATAATAAAAACAAACTACCAAGTATGAACCTCAATGTCAAGCTATGAATTTATACTTGTGTAAAGTGAAAACAACTGGGAACACTACTTGAACTGCCTAGGGCAAGAGGGAAAGAAAAATAAATAACTAGAGCAAATAAGAAGAAAATCATAATGAACCCCATACGGAACAAATTAAAATTATTTTAAATTTGCCTGCGGACCACGGTCCATCACCATCAAGAGGCTTTCTGTTGCCAGACAGCATGAGTGGTTTCCCATGCACTGCTGCGGGGACCTCCTGCAGTTCTGCTGCATTCCCCAGCCCCTGTGGACAACCCCGTGGCTGGGCAGCCCGCCACACAGACCCTCCCTGCCTACCGCAGCCACAGGCAGGGCAAGAGGCAGAGCTTGGTATCCTCCATGCCAGCCATGCCTGCTGTTTGGCCAGCCAGGCAGAACAGGTAGCCAAGGAGCTCTCAGCATGGCATTTCTGGGGTAAATCGCAGGCTCTCTCCTCGGCTCAGGAGGCGAGTTTTGGCAACAGGCACGGGAATCTGGCATCCTCAGAAATGCTGCCTTTGTGTAAAGTTCAGTTGCAAGTGGAAAGGTGGAGGGACTGACAGAGCAAACGCATACGTTTTGTTTCCATGAGCAAAAAGGCTTTAGAGGGTGAGAAGAAATTACAGAGTTTCTAGCATTCTTCAGTGTTATAATACATTTTTGTCCACTCTCAGCTATCAGTTCATTATTTCAGTTCCAGTGCTACCTGCCATGTTATTCATGTACCATACAGTAAATTTGTGCTAGGTGGTTTCTCTTCTTTCTACTATTCATATTTCCTAAGGAGACAGCAGAGTTCTTACAAGAAAAGGCATTTAATTCACAGCCCTGCCACGGGCTCTCTGTGTGATCAGAGACAAGCCACTTAACCTTTCATTGCTTTGGCTTCCCCACCTCTAAAAAAGGAAGAATAACAACATATTTCTTACCCTTTATTCATTTTGTCTGTTTAGGCTGTATGCTCTTTTAGGGTGGAGGTTATCTACACTATGTTACAGTACTGCACGATTTATCAGTATAAAGCTATCAGTTCTCATGTAAAATAGTTCAGAATTTTTATTTTCACAGACGCGTTGAAGTTCATCACTACCTGAGCGAGTACAAAATGTTCAAATGCTTTTTAAAAGGCAAGTAAATTGCTCCACACTGCCTCTGCTTACAGATACTCTGCTGTCAACCTCTAAGAGTGCCATTTAAGCAGTGCTGTGTCTGGATTCCCGATTTCTGACAGCTGAGAATCTTACAGCCAGAGAGGGGATTAGAGACTGCCTTGTCTCCGAATTCCACAGATTTTCTGTTCAGCTCATCGTTAATGGGATTTTAATGTAGACTTGCCACTGTTATGTTTTCACTTGATGCAGTGGCGATAATATGCAGAGTAGCCGTAAGAAACACAATATTCCTTGTTTCAGCCCTGGATGCGTGACAATTTGGGGGCTTAAACTGTTAGACTGCTATTACTTTAATCCAGCCAGCTACTTTTGTGTTACAAAGAAAGAAAAAGAAAAAAGTGTGTGTAACAGCTGGCTAAAATTCCTGACTCCCTATTAACACACACCGAGAATCCAGCACAGACCTTCCACCTTCAGCAAGACAATTTGTGACTTTTTTTTTTGAGGGTAAGGAGGAATGGACACATTAGTCCACATTCAGACTTAGCGGGGAAAATGGTAGAACTGCCTAATAACCTTGTGGCAATGGAAAAGCATTTGTCTTTTAGACTATCGACCACATGGTCATTTCTACAGGCTTTACTTAAGATGCCGCAGACACCGTGTTTTGTTCTCCCCTATGTGAGCCCCCACCCCTCCAAGATAGCATAGGACTACTGTATCTGGCCTTGAAACCCGTCTTACAGACTTCAGCAAGGCTGCTTCACCCTTTCTAGTAAATTCATACTAAGATCTTGGGGACGACAGGGGGAGAAAGTGAGTATGAGGGGCTATGATGAAGAAATATGTCTCATCCAACTACCAGTACTGTTGAATTATTAATGTGTTTTCTAACAAAGGCTGTAACATGGATGACAAGGGCATTAGCAATTAGGTATGCCACCACTATGAATAATACTTTTTTGCCCTATTCTTAAGACAGCTGGGACTTTCTTACGGTTGAACTTTTAAAAAAAATCTCAGCCTATACTGAGCTCTTTTCCTGTTTTTTTTTTTTTAGCTTCACACTCAGATTTATTCAACATACAGATTACTAGTACGATCTGAATTTTTTAATTTTTTGCCCAAGATTATGACTTACATTTGCAGAAATAGCAAAGTTCCAAATCACAGGGACAATACGGAAAACATTTTAGAAGATTTAGCTCAATACCATATATTGCTGATGGCCCAGGTTTCTAGGAGGAGCTTTGGAGGCTGGAGGTTCATAGCTCCATTCAGTAACAGAAGGCTGCCTTTGAAGCAGAGGTAGGAAGACATATATTTTAAGAATTTAAAATCCCAGCTTTATTTTTAGTCAGTCATGAGTATTGTTGTTTTTCCTTTAATTCTGTCCTCTCGCAGCTCTTTCTGAGCAGCTTCTCGCAGAACTGAGCAGATCTGATTAAGTGATAGAGATACAGCAGAAATTCTTGACGCTCACAAGTATTCACAAAAATCAAAGGCTTAGAGCTGAGTTTTAATTCACATTCAAAAGATTTTAAATGTTATTAATCCTGATTTATAAGTGAAAGGGGGTTTGTATCAAGTTTGTTATGACTCACATATTTCAATGTAAAGGAATCATACCAAAATATGATTTTGAATCAGCCGGAATGCAAAACACAAAACAAACCTGCTTAAATATTAAAAAAACTTAATTGAATTAAAATGAAAAAATATTTATTTTATTTTATGTGGAGGAGCCTAGTTAGATTGACCTATTCAAAGTTTTATCTTCTTCTTTGTTCAAAGAGCAATGATGCCACTACCATAGGAAATAATTTGGAAATTTTTTTGATCAAAAATTATCAGTGTTAATAAGCATTATGGCTTGCTATAGTAATAACAGTTTTACAATTTGACATGTGAGCAGAGGTTCATTCATTCATTCATTTTAGCTACAAAGCTGAAAAAAAGCAAAATTTTTGTAAGACGAGATCACACACACATTCACATATGAAATAGGTCTATCAAAAAACCCTGTTACTCAGTGTTGGAGAGGATGTTATCCTGAAGTCCTGCCTCTTTAAGGCATCCTGGAAGCTGGGAACTTCCTCCTTGCAGAGAACAATTCCTTTTCTATTAACATGGAAAATGAATGAGCCTGCAGTTTTCTTCTCAATGCAAATAGCAGTGTTAACACTACCTTACTTCACGCATAATTCCTAAACTACTCTTGTGGTCCATAATCACCTGAACCACAACCAAAATCATTTACTATCAAAACAAAACAAGAAAAACAACAAACAGAAGGCAAATGCATAATTCTAAATATTTCATTGTAACCACAAATTATCAGAGGAAAACTGTCAAGACTAAAAGCAGCAGAGAGAAGCTGTTCTTTTCGTAAACAACTGTAAATGGTAAAATGTAATTATCACAAAAGCAAACTTTACTAAGGGGATAACTGTGAGACTGTTAGAGTAAAAGGTCTTTTTACATTCTTAATCTGACAGGCTGAGAATTCCCAGGAGAAAACAATTCTTAATAAAAATAATAAAACCACAGATGCAGTAGGTTCTTTTCAGCCCTTGTTTTCCACTGCGCCTCTCGTAACAAGCTTACAAAGCAAACTTATTTGTTTGCAGTAGTGACCATGTATGGAGGATAAACAAAAGCCTTGCTCAGTATTCAGTGGCAAAATAATATAAGCAGATTTTAGAAAATAAATAATTCTTGAACTCACAGGCTGAACTACTAATCTGGATTCCAGTTCTTCCAGCTTTTGAAAACTGTTACAACTCTTCAAACTCACTTTTGGGAATGAAGTAAAAGTAGCCAAGAGGAATAATAATAACCAAGTTCATACCATGACCAGCTTTCTAACCTTAAGCACAGAGCTAGGATACAACTGATACAGGAGAAAACACATGTACCACCTCTTTAACAGCACATTCTGTCCACATTTTCCCTCAAAAGTGATTTTCTCAGAAATATCTTTAATACTGTAAATAAATTTATTGCTACATTTATTGCTACAAGCAGAAACTTACTCTTCAGACTTTACATTTTTATTTAAACATGGCTATCTCCCTCTTTGCCATACTGCTTACAAAACTATTATCAAGAGCTTTATTGGCTTTATTACTACTCAGTTGCCAAAAATATACCATATGCAAAATTTGGACTGTGAAAAAGATACCCTAGCATGGGACTGGTGAACAAAAATTCCTAGCCAGGGTCTTCTTCTGTCCCCTGCATGGGTACTGAGCATTGAAAACAATGGGGAGACTCTCACACAACAAATAAGTCAAGGCTCAGAGCTGTAGATTCCAAAGGGAAAAAAATTAAGGTTGATAAAAAATGTTAAAGATGCTTATTTGTTTTCAGCTAACTAAAAAGAATCCAAATGCCACCCTTTTGGACTAGGGGAAAGTTTGGAATAACCAGAAGCAATCTGTGCTTCCACTTGCTTTCTTCCCATGGGAGTAATTCTGTAAATCCCTGATATGCATGTCAAAGTCCAGTCTGTTTTCTGAAGCTCCAAAAGGTCTTTTGAGAAGGACTTGGAATTGTTTTATCAGTTTAGCCTGTTCATTTGGGAACAGGCAGTTTGATGCTCTGAACAGCCACGTTCATTTCTTGCTTTCCCAGTCCCCAGGGACCAGAAGTTCTTTGAACCAAGAAATCAGTGATGTTGCCCATGTAGTTTATTTAAAGACCAACCTGCTCTTGGTAAGTGACCTGAGCTTAGCAACCAATGTTTGATTAATAAATCTGATGACATTGACTCACATTTCTTACTTGATTCTACAG
>KZ505708.1:1053040-1064517 GCA_002844005.1 Limosa lapponica baueri | reverse complement strand
AAACCCCTGGGGATACCAATTCTATTATATTTTATTGTTCCTGACTTCAGTGAAATTCTTTAAAGAGACCATTTTACCAATCAAGCTAACAGCAATTCTGAAAATGTTGTAGTCATCTGTATTCTTTATTAAGCATACATTTGCTGACTAAACAAATGACTCTTGTTTATTTCCATAAGATAATAGCTCTGATGCTATACTTGTCTGCAAGTCTATTGCATGATTTGCTGCCACAAAGGAAGAAGAGTTTTGGCAATGAACAAGATCCAGCTGCACAACCAAACCTTAATTTCACAGAACCCACCTGATCACACCTACAAAATGGTTATATTCTGCTGGTCTTTATTAACAACAGTGAACATTTAAGTCTATTAAGATGCATTTCCTTACCTCTTCCAAATGCAAATGACTTTCAGCGTTTTCAGAGCAGTAAGATTTATTGTACAGTTTAAAGAATGATTGGGCCTGCTTTCTTAAACAAACAGGATTTGTTTTCATGAGTACATTTCCCAGCAATTTAGTAGCTATAATTCAACAGGCTTGATATACTCCTGTAAATATTTGCAAAGGAATTTGAGTAACAACCCTGGCATATCTACTTTGATTTACTGAGAGATACTTGCAGGAATGCTGCCACGAATCACATTGTAGTTAGCATTGTTAACTACTGAAGTAATTACAGCAAATACCATTCAGGCAGAGAGTAACAGTCTATATCTCCTGTTACAAATAAGGATGTTGTTTTCTGACAGAACATGGAATGAGAGTTATGGCAAAAGATAATTTTTATGAGCATATTTTCATCCTCACTCTCCTATGATTATACATCACAGAAAAAAAGGTTATAGAATTAATAAACTTAGTGGAAACATATGAATGTGCCCTAGCATCTGTAGATCAGAGAGGGAATTAAAGTTCCAATCCAAGTTCAGAATGCATATAAGTTTTTGTAGGACTTCAGCCTTAGAGGCTTTTTCCTCCATTTTAGTGGGAAATAGTCTGTGCTATTAAAGCATCAAAACATCCCTTAAATCACGGCAAAGAACATAACATTACAATCACTTCTACTTATCGCCTCTTGTTTCTTGTACCCACCACTACCCTGATGTGATGGCAAACACAACTTCTTCCATCCATCACCCTCTGTTCCTTGCCCTTCCCTTCATTATGACAGATTAAGAACAACCCTAGTAAGTACAGCTGGTAGGGGTCCACCCCACTACACCAGTAATTACAATACAGAGATGAAGGCAAAATAGCTGCTCATGTCTAAGCATGGATGAAGATGTTCCCCAGTCCCTGGAAGGGCTGCAGAGTAGCAAACTTATCTACAGTAGTTCAACAATAAAGTATAAAAATGGATTATGACCCTGATCTCACTGTTTCAGTATTTATTTTTTCCACTTCTAGGTGCCCCAAATGATCTCAATCATTTAGCAATACTTCCCCCAAAAGGAAATTATTTTGATGTAAAAGTATCACCCAGAACTGGAATGCCCAATTACGTAATTTTCCAAATGACACATTTTTTATGTGAACATAAGTTTCTGCTAACAGGCATGCTTTTAAAATGAATAAGGTTGTGCCTGCATCAGAAAAGAAACCTTTTGACTTAAAAGTCTCTATGATTGGATGTGAAACAGTAATCTGAAATAAGTAGACACCTGGAGGTACTTCTACTCTTCAACAGAAGTTGTTACTCCATTTGTTTTCCTGGCACCCTAGAAGAAATATGTTTCGCAAGCCTAGAGGACAGGCTGTGTATTGTCATCTCTTTAACTCTGAAACTGCCCTAAGGTTCAAGCATGGGAATTATTTGAAGCTAATTGGAAGAAAGAAAGATGCATTGGGTAATAAAATGAAGTTAGAGCAATATATGAGCACCAGGAAGACTGTAATTACTCAGCACTGCTTTGAGAAAAATCTCTGCCTTCATTTTCAAATACCAACTTTCTAGAACTGTTGTAGCAAAATTACCCTTGAAAATAAATCTGATTACCCACTTAAAATATATTTCCATATTAGGAAGGCTGTAGACCGGTAAGGCATAAAAATTTAACACATAACAGTTAGGTATATTAACAGTTAGTCAGAAATTATTCCCCTAAATGTCTCTCCCAGCCCCAGACTACCTTCTCCAGTAGAAAGACCTTTAGCTAATCCTTTTCACAGCAATGAGGTCTCTGAGACAAAAGCCTATTGCTTAGTTTGGGATGCAAGTGGCAGCACAGCCCTGTCTGGTTTTCAGGAGGATACAGGAGTTCCAGGGCATCAAACAGGAGCCCGGCCTCCTTCCACCCAAACCAAGGCTGAGGCTACTCCTTTTTCAGAGCCTCTACCTTCATTGCCAGATACCCTTGCCTTCACCCTTGGAAGCTTTATGGAAAGACCAGTAGTTACATGGGCCCTGAGCAGTATTAAACTGGGCCATGCCTGGGGGCACAGAAGGACCTCACAGATCAGCTCCAGAGCCTTCCTTGTGCTCTGCCTTTGGGCTGCAGGTAAAACCATTGGTAGGCAAGGAATATTGTAAGTCCACAAGAACTCACTGGAAGGAAACAGCTTCTCCTTCCGCTGATAGGAAAGATCTCATGTGCTGCAATAATCTGATTTCCAGAGGTGAAGTCCCTACTGGTGTGACTGAGTCACCAGTAGCCAGTTACCCTACCTTTGTAATGATCAGTCACTAGGGCTTTCTGCAAACCCCACAGCCACACCTGCCAATGCGATTTGAAGCAGAGACTTCATGACATGCTTCTGATAAGCTCCAGCCAGAACATAAACTTGTGCCACTTGCGAAGTTCTGTAAATCCACATTGTTCCATTGACTTTTTTAATGAATTCTGAATGCATGGATAGCATTACTGTATTCTCTCACGTAACCAGATAGATTGCTTTTTAAAAGTACAGTGATTCTCAGGACAGAATCAATATGTGATATGTAGTTACGTGTCAATATATGGCAACTTTGGTTACGAAAATTTTGATTTGTTGAGGAGACAAAAAACTGTGAACTCTTTATTTGGAGAGGTGGTGAACAACACAATGCATTTTACTTGTATTTAGAATCTTTTAGCCCAAACACCTTCACAATTTTTAGGAGTAAAACCTATATAACTCTCTCTGTCAAACATTCCTGTACTGAACCAGAACACAATAATTACCAGGTGCCCTACCTTTGGGTAGCAATTACAGGAACAGACGTTTTGGCTAAACCTACTAAGGAAAATGCCTCCACTAGAGAATTCCACAAGAGAGCTTTAATTACTTGTCCAGCCACCTTCCTTCATGGTCTGGCTTTAAACTGAAAGTGAGATTCTTTCCTGGAGTTAATATCTAGCATTCTTTCTTTTTTGCTAATCATAGATGCTTTTTTATTATTGTGCTCATTTTTCATGCTTGATATATAAAGCATAGTTTACATAGCAGATTAAACAAGAAAATAAGAAATATACATTTTTACAGTGTGATAGCTAAAGCTTCGGCCAATCCCTCTTATTTTGTAGGATTCCAGGACAAAATGAGTTTAAGTGACAGAATTTTGAACACTTAATTTTGCTGAAAAAAGACCCTTTCATACAATTTGAAAGTAGACATGGATAAATGTAATGGATTTTTCCCCTGGTGCTATTTGAGGGACTACTATTTTGGCTATTCAAACTATTATTCTGGTTTTGTAACCTTGTCTGCCCGAAATCTATAAATGTGTACAGTACTATTTATAATAAGATAGTCTATGGCCACTCAATATATAAGCACTATTTCAACTTGAAATCTGTATGCACTAGACCACCAAAAAAAGAGGAAACTGAATGAAAATTACAAGTTCAATATCACTTCACAAAGTTTCCTAAGCCATGCAATTACATCAGAGAACACTGATCTAAAGCTACAGTAGATCATATTAATTCTGTCATAGAAACACTTGACTCAAGTGAGTCCTCTACCCTGCAATCCCTTCCTACATGCATATTATTCAAGTTCAATAACAAATATGGCTAGAATAGTGCAGAAGCTTTCAGATATCTACTTAAAGTTGCAACACTTTTGCAGAGTAGACTTCATGTTATTATTATTTTTTAAACAAAAATCATGGCCATGATCAAAGGGAAAGTTTTATACTATGCCCCCATGGCAAACTTAAAGTTTGACTCCAGATTGATATCATTCCCTGCAAATTTACCGACCTTTATAAACAGGAACAGTTAAGTCCAAGTTCAGCAAAGACTTTCAATTTGTACCTCACATATAACCTGTATGCAAAAAGTGCATTAGTAAAGCTATATTTTACATTCTATGATCTTCAAAATCCGAATGTGATATTTAAAATGTACTGGTTAACCTTAGCTGTAGCTTGTAAATTCTCAGCAATGGAACTGGCCAGTAGGTATCAATACATATTGCCAGATGGACATTTTTACATTTCTGCATAAAAGCACGGGAAAGATACAAAGTTTTCCATGCAAGCTGTTCCACATGCTGACTCCAGCATAGAGTTTTACCGAGGCGAATGTAAGAGGTTATGAAAATGAGGTGCTTGAATCTCTTAAAGGAGGCCTGAGTTACTTTGGAGACCTGCAATATGCCAGAGGTATGAAGTTTCACTCTCAGAAAAAATGGGGCATAAATCCTTCCTTTCTTGAACGTCATGAGGACAGTTGGCTGGATTATGATCAGAGAATATGAGCTGAAGTGCTGCATGCTGACAAAAGCCTACAAATCCAAAGTAAGGTTTTGCAACTTGAAGCCTTGTATTTACATTTGTTACTATGTTAAATTATCTTTTTTTATAATCATCACAGCAGTGGTTCTAGGTCTCCACAAAAAAAAAAAAGTCTTAGTTTTGAATTATATATACACCATGATGTCCCTTTTCCCATATTCAGTAATATCAAATTAACAAAATACGAACAAGTGATATACAGTATTTCGTGTCAGATAAATGTATTAGAATCATTCTTATATTATAGCCTTAATTCTCCTGGCACACTAAATTCAGAAAGAGAACTACTGAAACCCTGTAACGTTGGCTGTTATTCAAAAACATGCAAATCAGATACTGTCTTCTCAATCCAGCAAGTATATGTTGCTACCTATTTAAACAATTGAACAACTGGTAGTACAATGGTGAAATTGGAGTGACCAAACAAGGTTATATCCTTTAAATTAGACATATATATGTGTGTGTATATATATATGATCTCAGAAAACATATAAGAATGTCATAGACATTCTTAGACAATAGGTACCCTTTTGTGTAATGTGAGGTAGATGTCAATTTGACTTAATCTGTTTTGCCTTTGACTAGATTGCAACCCGCCATGGAATTAAATAGTGTTAATGAGCCTTGGACTACATTCAGAAAGTTAGGCCTTGCAAAAAAAGGGAGCTTCAGTTTAGCTGAACACTTCATTACAGGGATATAATAAAGTACAGAATATAAGTGTATTTGGGGGAACAAAGCAGTAGCTAATGAGCCTCTACAGAACCAACAGGCTTGATGGAGCAATGCCACACATTAGAGCTCCTGCCATCCAAGAAAGTGGCTAAATTGACCAGGGACCAGAGGAGAGGGAGAAAAATGGAAGAAGGGAAGTAAAGAACAATTTCCTAGTAAAGCATTCAAAAGACAGACATTGCTATCTTGTACCTGCCTTGAATGTAGGAAACGGTTTTTAGTTTACAGCTGCTAAATTTAGTTCACTACCATTTTATTTTTACACAGATCAATTAGCATCAATCCATTTTGATGAGCTCGCATGAAATAATAAATGAAACTCCTACCTTTTCCAATTCACTTCTATCCAAGCCAATTGGATAGTTTAACTCAAAAACACAAAAGGCAACAAAGGTCCAAAGGAGCCAATTAATCCAATTAATATTACTTTTGTCTTCAAAGATTTTGTATTAGAGTACCACACAAGCTAAAAGCTTACAATAATCTGCTGTACTAAAGAAAATTAGGAAGAAAAAGAGGATGACAACATAATGCAACAATCCATGGACATTTTTCATTCTTCTTCATGCAATGATTGTTATACTTTTTTCTCATGCCATGTTCTGTTCTGTTTGTATCCACGCATTGGAGAGCTGCTCTCATGAGCCACATATTCCTCCCAGATGTGGGGTGTCCAGGGTCCACCAGCGCTGGCCATGACAGGCAAGGACAGCATGATAATGGGACTTCATCAGCTTCTGAAGCTTAGTGTCCCCTGTCTGGTACTTCTGTCTTCAGATAGATAGTTGCGCTCTGACCATGTCCATTCTGCCACTACTGCCACACTGTTGCAAGATCCTGAAAGGTAAAGTCATGAGTTCCCCCTGCTTCTGCTTTGTATTGCACATGTATTTGCCACCAAAGCTCTATTAGCTCTACTCACCCTCTAACGCTGGTCAATACATGTCAACAAATCCCTGATCAGCAGGTCCTCAGCAAAACAGACACGACACAATTTCTTCTGTCATTTAAAAGCCACCAACTTAAAATTTAATTTAGGAATGTCATCAGCATGTTATCTGAAGCTGCTTTAGAAGGATTCAGCAGTATTGACTGATCCTGATCCAGGCCCATTTCTGATCTGCCTGGACTTCATAGTTAAATAAAAGAAAGAATTTTTTCTTCCCAGTTAAGGGATTATGTTGTCAAAGGAGTAGAAATTAAGCCCCACCACTTTCTCTAAAGGGCAGATTCAAGCCTGAAACTATGATCTCAAGCAGCAAAACTCCCAATGTCTTCTGATTTCTCACTGGGTACCTGAAATTGGATCTGCTTTCCTCAGCTTGGCAATCTTCCCTCACCGCTGCTGTCACTACAGCTGAGACACTTTCTGCTCTCCAGAAGAGCCTGCAGCCTCCCCAACTACCTGAGCTTCAGTGATCATAGCAGCTCCTTTCAAGGTGGGAGCCTCATGGAAGCTGAGCAACGTAACAAAAACCCCCTTCATGAGCTGGTACAGCCTGTGGTTAGTCAATTCAATTTCCAGTGAAGGTGTTTGAGACAAACTTGACTGTATCAGACTCCCACAGGAGTCCAAGCAAAAGACTGATTTTTATGTCCTTCTCTTACCCTAAAGAATACTAGGCTAGGCTGCTTTTATAATGAAAATGCCTTCCTCCTCCAAATGCTTTTAAAATTACAATAATAATATATGTAGGTTAGGATGGTTTAGAAAGGAGCTTATGGGTACCTGTTCCAGTTATTGATGTCCAGAACAAAGCTTCAACCAATGAAAACACGCTTGCTTTTCCTTTTCCATGAAAAATTGTGGAACAAAGAGACTGATTGACTTTATTCCTGTAGACAGTCTTTAAAGTACAGCTGTCAAGCTTGTGGCAAAGTAGAAGCTTAGCATATGGTGATTTTTATCCCAAAGAAAACTCCTTCCCCACTCTTTGAGGATTCTTTCTTTCGTTCCCCACAAAACCAACATTTGATAGCTGTCTAATTCCTGACTGAGCTGCACGCAGTTGCCTCATACCATACAGTGTGTGACCCAGATACGTAGCTTACTGCTTTGCAAAGCACATTCTCCTGCACTGACAGATAAATCAGTTTCTTGTGGCTGCTTAAAAATAGCAGCTATAGCTATTGGAGAAGTTCTCTGCAAGTCCAGCTGAAACATGAAATTGCAAGAATAATCCAGCATGCTCTTGACAAGCCAAAGGAGAGCCCCATGCACATGCTCTCACCAGCCCCCGCATGCAATCCCCACTGGCACAGCAACAAAGCTGGAAAATCCTCGAGGTATGGTGAAGGCTGTCAGCAGCGCTAACATGATTAGTTAAGGGGATCTGCTTGCTTTCCTCATGCAGACGTGTGAAGAGGTAGCATTGTTCAATTTGGGCACTCCTCTTAACTGGGTCATTTCTGCTGTAGGCCCTAAGTAGACACAAAAGCCTTCAATCCACGCCAATGCTGTCAAAACTAGCCTGATAATCTTGTCACTTTTCTTCAGGTGTCAACACAATTGGGCTTGGCCAAGAGGTAACTCAGCTACTTGTGTCTGTGCTGCAGCTTTCAGCCAAGAGTGCTTGTTCCTCACTCTCATGTCATGTTCCATTACAGATGAGACCATGAGGTAGACCTGAATAGGTAAAAAAGGCTTGGCCAAATGATATTTCACACATGCACACACTGAGAACTTTAAAGACCAAAAAGAATTAAAAATAAGCGAGATTAAAAGATTTTCCGTCTACCTAACCTTAGTATAGTATTTCTTCTCAGATGTTCCCCAAAACCTTTTGGGATAGGGAACTCTATAATATAATGACATAAACAACATTATGAAAGAGCAGTGGTAAGTAAGAGGTGGCTTTAGGAATAAAAGTGGAATAAAAGGATCTCAATTGCAATTCTTCACCTAGTCAATACTCTGTAAAATGAGTGTTACCTGGGTTGTTTTTTTCAGGAAACTGGGAAAGTCATTAAAAAAAAAGGGAAGCTGGTGGTGGTAATGGCCTAATCCTTGCTACATAACCTCCCTTCTGATGTGAAAATAATAATTTTTGGTTGTGCATTTTATGTACCATAAGGCCCATGATGGATGTCTTTAAAGCCCAATATGGGCCTCAAGTGAAAAACCTGAGCTGTGCAAAAACAACATCTTCAGAAAGGTGAACTCATCCACTGCAGTAATTAGGTCAGTAGGGTCTATCAGAAGGTAAGCCATTGTTGGTAAGTTTAATCACTCAGGATGAGTAGGAAGTATGTGCACGTATACACACTAAAGAAAAGAATAATACGATATTAGACTCAGACTATCTACCCATTTGATTTGACGGGTATGTTTTCTAAACTCCAGCATATTTTCCTTGCAGCCTGTCAGATCCTGAATATTCACAGTAAGCTAGTCAAGGTGAGCTAAAGGCAGGAAGAAGAAAAAGAAACTCCTTTGACAAATTAAGTTTTGTGGCACATGCTGCAGACAGGATGTCAAGTTCTGATCAGAATAATCTATTCTGAACTTAAAAACCTTTTGAACAACGTGAAAATACTAGTATCCTTAGATTTTTCTCCACACTGCATACTGTCCAGAATGAAAACTTTAAAATGGCTCTCCAATCATTATAAGCAAGATTCTTTTTACCACTTGCTTATCCCAGTCACTTTAAAATAAAAAGTTAATTCAAAATTGAATGAAAATAAATATTGAATGAAAATAAATATAACCCTTTTTACTTCAAAAGTAAATATTCTTTCAGTTGCAGCACACTAGATTATACAATAAAAGAAATGAAACATTTTTTTTCTGCTACCTTCCATTGAAGACACCAGTGTTTTTTTTAGATTGCTTTGTATCTTTACACGCTGCATAATGTTATCTCCACTTTACTCTTACCAGAGAGATCAGTCAGCAGAACTCATTTCCCCATGGGTACTAATTCTAGTGGCTTGTCCTCCAAATCAACAAGAAACAAGCCAGCTCTAGTCTGGAAGCCGGAGCGGTGTAGAGTGCAATCCCAATTGAAATGCAGTGTTTCTCATCCAGCTTATGGCAGTCACCTCAGAATTCATGCACTTGTGCAGCTTCCAGATCCCAGCTGATCATCTCCGAGCATGGACCGAATGGATGCATGACTGCCTCTGTCACAGGAATACTAACTCACCGAAAATGATGCTCAAGTTATACAGAGGCTGCATATTTGTAGCCTACTTGTGAGTCAGTTCTGCTTGCTGGGAATTGGCATCTTAAGATGGCTTCACAAATACTCCTTTTGGGAGCTCTAGACTTAAACCTCTCCCTCCCTTGTATCTCCCGATAGCATTCATGCTCCAGTAGTATCACCCATGTCAGTAATCAGTGGGATTTGTGGGAGCTGTGCAGTAAGCCTCCAATTAAATTGATACTACTAGTCCAACGCTGGTGCAAAGGTGGCCATAGAAGTATCTAAGCAATAAACCAGACAGGAGGAAGAATCATTGATGAAATTAATTACTGTTGAAAAAAGAGGGAGGAGGGGGGTGAATAAAAGTGTGCTCACGCCTGCTATACTGCAAACTTACTGTTAGCAGCTAACATTAACCCCTTTCAGAGCTGCCTCTGAACTCAATAAAAGCAGGTGCAGACCCTTTTGAATGCAGGCTGATCACTTCCATGATGAGGACCATCCTTCCCAGTATCATTATCAGGACAATTAATGGGAACACCACAGTTGCTAACATCTTACACTTCATTTGTGACACCATCCATGACACAGTGCTGCTTCCTCAGTGCTTCCTCAACTAGATCAATGCAGGATGGTTATCTGCTCTCAGCTGACAGATTTAACGCGCCACTGTTAACGCGTGCAACTAACTACCAGGCATTAAGCCAGCTGCAGACTGGGTTTGCTTTTCAAAGACAGAGAAACAAAAATACCAACCATTTCATTCAAGTTTGGCCCCATACAAAATCATTAAGATACAAGAATGTCTTTTGTTTCATACATATACTCTATGTACAAAATCCAAGAGGATTCTTTTATTGGACTTTTTCTGCTACTTTTGATGAACCACCACAACCTACATGCAGAAAGGAGAATGGGTAATAAGTAGCAGTAATTTACAGTTCTGTAAATATCTTATAGTTGACTCTTAGAAACCTACAAGATATGAATAAAAGAAAACATCAGCATTTTACTAAATGATATCAAGAATTCTTTCAATACAATGCTATGTCACTATTGACTTCAAATCAACATCTAGCTGTTATTCCTGTAAAAGGCAATATTTGTTTAATGAAGCCTCACAGTATCTTTTTGGAATCAATAAGTATTTACATTATGCGTTAGATGAAAAATCAAGACAGAGAGTTTCTGTAACTCACTAACTTGTCCTTTATAAACCCATGGCATGGTTACAGGAACCCACACCACTATCATGCTCTATCAGTAATCCTCAAAGTTTTCTACTCTACTAACCTTTTTCATGCAAATTTAGAATGCTTCACGAAAGGTGGAGAAGATGGCATTCAAAAAAATCTTCAACACACGGGTGAAGCGAGAGGCTTAGTTTGGAACCATCTGCCTTGACACTCTCTGATGACTCAGAAAGTTGCCAGTTTTAGAAAGGCAAGAAGCTCTTGCACGTAAATAGGAGGTACTTACATTTATATTATTCTGAAAGAAAATGCTGTGCTGCTTGGCACTATGGTAGATGGTTTATATAGTAACTCATTATAGGCAGGTAGAAAATCTTAGAATCTGTGACAAATTACATTAATTTAATCTCTGGGATTAATATCTAGCAGCAAACCTAGTAACTGTATTAGTCAGTTTAAAACAAATTTCCTTAAGAAGTGATCATATTTTTTTATCTTTCTGCAGCTCTGCAGATGCACATGAACTGCACAACTCCATTATTACTGCAAAGCTTTAATCTCATTCTTATATTCTGGTTGTTCTCCAATGCTAAACATGCCTCCAGCAAAACAGATCTCAATTTATTAGCACAGATTTTAATAATTCCTCCCTCCCTTTTCTCTCTTTCTTTTTTTTTT
>KZ505708.1:1034876-1051762 GCA_002844005.1 Limosa lapponica baueri | reverse complement strand
GAACATTTCTAGTATCAAGGCTACACACGTTGCTTTGAAACACTCTGAGCTCTCTTTCCTGTGTTCCTGTGTTTTCCTGTGTTTTAGTTTACTCATATTAATTTTTTAACGAACAGTTTTTCTATGTGAGGTAGTCATAGCATCCATACTTCTACTAAAATAGAAGATGCCTGAGAACATGTAAAGAATGGTCAGGGAGAAATCTAAGAAGGTTCAAATAATTTTTTTAGACCTTTAAATTATTCTCATTGGTAATATTTTAAGGCCTCAAGACAAATCTGCTTCTGTGTATTACTATTCCTCCTAGAACACCTCTACCCCATTGGCAGGGCTGATGGGAGTTGAATTTTACTGATATTCCAATGATCTGAAGTTGTCCTGTGCTGTTCTTTTTCCCACACTTTCATTTTTATTTCCCTCGTTTCTTTTAAATGTATGATATGACTATAATATACAATAGCTAATTCTTAGTCATAACAGACAGTTTGTCAGCAAATTCACAAGTTACCATCCTACCCACTCAAAGTGAATGATGGTGGTACTGGCTGTAGTGAAAGTTTAATATATATCTCTACAGTGTGCCAAATGATCAAAACATGAAGAAGCATTGCTGGGCAGAACATTGCCTGCTTGGCATCTCCTATTCATAAGCAACGGTGAAGTGATTCCTGTACTCTGTTCCTTCATGTACCGAAAATATTCATATACTGCTTAAAATTTTGGCAAGTATGATAGACGTCCTTTCATTTCACACTCCTCTAGGAATGAGAGCAGTTGAAGTGATACTTGCACTGCAGTCAACAAATCTGGCAGGGGCCAGTGGTTTCAGTTCTTCATGACCTCCAGACACCCATCTGACCATTACTGGCATGCTGAAATAGATCCATAAATCTATTTGGGCCCTTACTTCCTAGTGATTATTATAAATCGGCATAACTCAACTGTTTTGTTTACGTTGTCCAGAAGAGGCCTGAATCTTCACACACTGTCCAACATCTACTGTAACTGAACTCATCATTGTCGAGGCCTTCTGTCACCATCCAAATATAAATAAAATAACCACACCTGACAGAACAAGCTGCAGAGTTGGAATCAGTTGCCACAGTTGGAGTGATTCTGGCCCTCTATGTCTAGCAGCAATTCAGCTCATCATACTGTAACTATTCAGTCTACTCTTCCTTGACACCGTCTCTTTTTGCATTGTCTCTCATCCTGATCTTCTAAGTTGGTTGTACTCAGCCCATTTAATCTTTTACCCAGGAGAGGTTTAGGAACACAAAACAGAGGATGTTCCAGCAGTAGGAGGCTTCTCAGGTATTTGGGCCAGAGGTGATTTATTAAAATTCAAAAAGTCCAGATATTCTGCAAATAGATGCAGTAGTGCCTGAGAATGTGTTATACAATAATGATTTAAGGCATGTATACATACTGATGCAACACACATATTTGTCTGTCATAGAGGTAACTTCCTTCAAAACAACATAGCTGTGACAAGTCAATCATGACAACTCAAGAGTCAGAGGAAAACAGGAAGCTCTAAAGAATGAATTACCGTCTTTTGAGTGACTGTGTACTTAAAAATTATTGTAGCATAACAGATATGCATCCTTGTGTGTCTAGATACAAAAGCTTTTTCCTCAGTTACTGATATTGATCAGATGGGCTATAAAAGCAAATTTGCATGTGTTCTTCTTATGCATGTATCATCTTGAATGCATGCTCTGCCACTAGTTGCTTCAGAATCACAGGACTTTCCTTCTTGTGTATATAGTTAGTATAGCAAATAAAAGAACTAACTATGAAGAGCATCCTGTTTATCCAATATTACGTCCAAAGAGACGATGAATCCAGAGCAACACTGATGGATTCCTCAAAGCCTTCAGAAGCATCAACCATATAGAATCCATGACCCGGACCCACAGAGGAAAGTGGAAATAACAATAAAACAAGAACAGAAATCCACTTTGAAGTTGACGTTGATCTGGAGAATGTTAGTTGTCAGCCACTTTAAGTTTAATTCCTATCTATGTGTTCTCTTAAGTGAAACTATCCTCCAGCCAGGAAGCTTCAGTGTCAAGTTTAGATGGGACTATTTCAAATGCGCTATGTATGCACTGAATCATAATCATGTTATAGTCAGACAAGTGTTTAAGAACACATTTGAAATAAAAGTGAAAGTAAGATAAATTTTTGATCTAAGGAATAAACAGTATGATATGAAAAAATGGCTCAGTTCATATCTGAAACAAAACGGAAATTCACCAGCTATTAACATGAAAAGTTATATATATTGAAAAGTCAAGTTATTTTATAAGATATGATAAAGGCAAAATGATTCATGTATCACCCTCACTTAAGCGTATTATTATTATTCTTTATACCTGAGAATACAGATCATTTGCACATTAGAGGTCTACAACTCTAGAGCAATGTCACCTGATATCCTTATCCTTATTTATGCAATTTTGCAAAGGAATTTCATAATGAACTCCTAATTTACATCAACCTAAAATATCTAAAATGTCAAAGATCTGGTTTAATATATATTTTAGCCTGTGCAAATCTGGAGGGTAAATGCACTATATAACAAGTATCAGAACAATCAGACTATATCCAGGATACCTGCTGTAAGGTAGCCAACCCAGGAGTTGAGACTGGCCTTTTTCTCTCGTGCTGCTCTGCTCTGTAATCAAAGGGGGCAGAAAACCGGATTGCCAGTTTTGCCAGATTCAGAATGCTGGCCAATAAAGCAGCACCATATTCAGAGACGCTAGCCTAACCCAGGATCTGTTCTTCAATATGAATGGCCTATATTTTTTAATTGTAAATATCTACTTTAAAACTTACTATATAAGCCTAGAATGGATCTAATCTTCTGCTATAACATACCTTGAGCAGCCACTCACTCTAGTGTGGAACGAATTTAAGGCACTGAAAGCATAGATCTTATTCATTGGTCTGGATCTACCTGTATGAGAAAAGGAAGTTTCCAAAACATCCCTGCAAATACAACTCGAAAATCAGGCTTATAAATCTATCCTTCATGAATGCTAGCTAGTACCAACAGGACAGGAAGAAATGATTTCTTTTAAACAGAATCCTAAATGTTGTTGTCTAAATATGGATTCCAAAGGGGACTGTAAAAAGTGGTAATTTATCTCTAAGTCGCTTAAGAGATGCTGAGTTTGAGATAGCAAAATAAAATTGACTGAGAGTTTCTTGCTGATACTGTACGTATTCCAGATTATGACAAAAAAGCCTCACTCTTATCTACCAGATTTATTAAATCGAACATCGATCTATGCTCAGACATTTAAGGGCTTGCCGTTCATCTTCAGTAAGTCTAGGAAAACATTTGCATTTCTGTGTCTCAGCACAGGCAAGGAATTCCACCACCCTCAAATACCCCCAGTCTGCAAAATGCATCTATGAATTATTTCAAGCCTTATAAAAAAAACAGGATTTGTTTCTTAAGAGCAGAATATCTGCACAGAATGGAACAGACTCTGTGACAGCAATAGTATCTGCTTAGGTAAAATGTCAGGCAAAAGCATGCACTTCATGCCACCACACAGCTGGAATGGCACATAGTGACTTCAGTTCTAAAGGCACTATCTGTACTGTCCAAAGGTCTAGGCTCTTATGAGGAGTGGTACTCTTATTCCTTCATCATCTCATATCTTTCAATACAAGTCTATTTAAAAGCCTCAAGGCTTTTAAAGGCTTGCAGTCTTAGAGAAGGCTGCAAAAATGGAGCAGAAAAACATTCAAATACATTTAAAAATACAAAGAAGTGCTTCATGGGGAAAAAATGCACATGAAAAGTAATTTACAGCCTCTGCTTTCAGCATTATTTTTCTAACTTTTCTCTTAAATGTAATAGCGACAATAGACTGACTCTAGAGGATTAAAAAGAGAAAAGGAAGAAAGCTGGTATGACTTTAATGTCATAGCTGTTTGAAACATTCACTTTTCATAGATGGCAAGGAGTTTCTGTTAATAATTTTATGACATTATTAATACCTTACATTAAATTTGACCTAAATGTCTAAACCAACGCTCTTTAAAACCAGGGCTATGCCTTGATCTAATACCATATGAAGTCACATGCCTAATTTCACAGCAGTGAGTCACCCCCTCTTATTCAGTGAGGCTATGCCCATAAAGAGCACTGCAGCAGTACATTAGACACCCAAGCTCATTCCAAGCACAGTATACACCTGTGCAGAGCTCTTGGATTTCAAAAGCACTGCAGCTGTGTTAGGACGGTATCACACTTTGCTGAACTGATATGCTGTTTCTGATTCTAAAAACAGAATATTGAATACAGCTGCAGGGATCTGGTGCAGTTTGCTGGGATAGGTACTAAGGCATCTAAATAAAACTAATCTGACGTTGTTCACAACCTCATTTAAAGGCCTCGCCTGCAGTGGAAAACTACATCATGCTAGAATACGGCTTGAGCAATACTAGGAATTAGGAGAGTTTTAAATGCACCATATCAAGAAGGACTGCTAAATTTAGCAGTATGTCAGATAGTCACGCTTAATTCAAGGTTTAGTGTTTGCTAAGACTGAGCATTATCTATTTGAAGAGATTGCTTTTTCTCAAAAGAAAGGAGCTTAAAAAGTAGTGACTAATTCAAAATACATTCCTTGTGAAAACAAATGAAGACTTGTACTACTATAGGTCTTTAGGTCAAGGTACACTATAGCCTTCACCATAATGTTTACCTCAACCTAATACTAAAATGCCAGCTTTTACTAACGTTTCTATTGTGTTATTTACTATGTTATATAATGCCTATAAACACTTTTTTTTTTTTTTTTAATTTTTCCTCCTACTGTGAGTTTGCTCTGTGCGTGCAGTCACATCTAACACTGCCTTCATTACTTGACCTGAGTGGTTGCTCCAGCATGATGTGATTTTTACTAAAGGGCTGGGATTGGGCAGGTCACACACACTCTGCTAACTCCTCCAGCTCCCCAATGAATGCAGGAAGAGAAACCTCTGCAAAGGCAAGTAATTATAAAGCTGCATAAAGCTCTGTATGGGGTCATAAACTCCTTACCATCCACAAAGCACAGAAACTAACAAAAAGAATGATTCCAAGTAAAAAAGAATAGATCAAGCTAAAAAAACAAAAAAAATCCTTTGACTTTTAGCCCGATTTTGTTATTCTGTATGTAAGACTCTCTTTAGATCTAGTACCTACAATGTCAGCTTTAGGGGCATTTCATATTCAGCCTCCCAGAGTACGACAGTGTGCAGTGATTTATATGTAGATTCCATAGCAGTGAAAATCAGGACAAGAGCTACTATTCAGACCTTTGACGGAAGCCAGCCAAATGTAATTATAAATGGAATTAGGAAGAGTCATCTACTTCTACCCATCTATTCTGAGATTTTATTGGCAAAAAAACGGTAAGGAAGATAACAAGCATGCTGAGAATCTCTGTTAGGCATTTCTACACATCTTTTACTCTGCACTTTTTTTTTTTAAAGGCTTTCTTTCAATACTGCCTGCCTGAAAGAACAAATCTTTTCCACCTTTCTTTTAAAAAAACAACAGTATATAGTTAGGTCCTAAAGGGGTCGAAAAGTCAAAGCATATATTGTAGAGAAATGAACTATTTTTTACAATGTAGTAATTAGAGGGCTGAAGTTTCTCCTTGTTGCCACTCTGTGCACATATGATGATCCCAAATGAACAGACTATATTTTCAAACACCACACAAAGTGAATTTCCAGCAGGGCTACAAAAAGATTGGGAAAAATCACCTTGCAAGTCAGTTCACTTTATTTTTAAAAGCTCACCGAGGTCACAAGCCCAAGGAAAGCTTAATTAAAGTCGATGGAAGATGCAGAAGCGAGGCGGAAAGAATAAGATGGTAAGAAAAATCATTTTTAAAAACATATTAGATTATGTGAAGCCAGAGAGGCTTGACACCATCGATTTCAGAAATGGGTTAAAGATAAGGAACCAAGTATTGTAGGAATTACAATGAGGCAAAGCAGCCTGGGAACATCTGGCTAGACACATCCACTTTCTAATTCCAAGAGATACACAGAAGGATAAGACTTAAGGGTGCCTAAACCCAATAGGCTTTCATTAGGAGCCACATACTTAACCCCCAGGGCTCCAATGAAAAAAAAAAAAACAACAGACCAGCCATGTTTTAGTCTTTCTTCTTGTTAATCACTAGCTAAAATCACAATATTTTTTCCCCATACACCATGCTACCTCATTGTTTTACACACCCTAGTCTATTTCCCACCATTAGTCATGGAAAAGATGTAATCATAATTATTTCCTGTCCAAGAAGACAAACGTAACTTTTCAACAAGCTGAGAAGCTGCCTCAGGAAAGAATAGAAAATGAAACAACATATAAGCTGAATTAGCACTTATTATGCATAAAAGTACTGGCAACACATGATACTTTCATGAATCTTCTCCTTGTGCAGAAACACAGAGGTGTCTGGGAGCCCACGCACCACCGAACTCAACAGCTAGGTGTATTTGCAGAATGAAGACGGGGAAGGGTCCTCATCCAAGGAACTACCCAAAGTTTCCCAGGAAGTTTTCAGAGGAAAGATGAATAGCATCGTTCCCTTGCTTTTTAAATAGTACAACACCAACTGAAAATGCAGTTCAGTGTTTTATAATGCAGAGCTAGAGACTCCAAAGAAAGCAGAAGAGCTGTCTGTTTCTAGCATGTTAACTGCTTTTTAGCTTGAGGCTGTGCTGGCTAGAGGAATATTAGATTTGCAATCAATTTTACTAGCCCCTCTGTTGTTTTCCAATGTGTATATTGAATATTAGCTTCAAACAGTAATACTTAATCTGAATAAAATATAAGTAGTTAAGAATTACAAAGACATTTAATTATTTTTTATTAAGAATTGAGTAAGTTGAAGGGCTGTATGTATACCAAAATCTACCACACCTTTTCTTACAGTGTTACTTCCTTTCAGGAGAATGCAACGCTTGCTTGATAGCCAGATGAAATAAAAGAATGAAGGAATTACATCCACCTGAAAATACTGGAGGACTTTGAAGTGATCTGATTTCTCTTAGAATTATCTGTCTGATTATTAGCCAAGGAAAGAATTTAGCCGAATACCAATATATTGCAATAAGTTCGATACTACTACATTTATTAAACACATTCTTACTGTTAATTTGGCCTGTCTTCTCATGTTCACCATCAGTCAAGATATTCTTATTACTCTTGAAGGGAGCCATTAACTCTTAAGTAGCACATAAACTATATATCTGCCACTGCCATTTGTCCCGTACATAGGCTATATACAGCAAATAATTAAGGAAATTAATTATTCACAAACATACTTTTATTTTTATGAATTTGACTGCAGCCTGTAATTATTCGGAGATCTTATGTCAGCAACATTTGGCCTATGAAAATTGTGTTTAGAAAATTAATATTGCTGTTTGTAGTAGATCACCTTAGGATATTTCCGCTCTTCCCTTTCTTACTGATATACTTCATTATTTTTAAGTATGCTCATGAAGGAAAGAGGCTGAAGCACAGGCAATTAAGGGAAGTCAGATTAATGGATTAAAAAGTTTGAGGGGTTTGCGGTTTTCTTTTTAAGATATTCCAAAACTGTGTCTTTCTTAGCCTCTTTAAATATCCCTGTCCAGTTGTTTTGGATTATTTTAGGAAAGTTAGCTGCAATCCGTAGTGCTCAGACTATCTCTCACCACAAGGATATGTGGCCATGTCACTTGGAGTCCAGCCTACTTCAAAGGTTTCTGCTTCAGCTGATGTGGGACTGTGCGATGAGGTGCCTGGCCACCCAGACATACCCCTCACTATGGCATGGCAATGCCTTTGGCAATTCTATGCCCGGCAACACATTCCTGGCTGCATCATGACTCTCAGCAATGTAAGGTAACTTTTAATGTGGGTACCTGGTGAGCTGACCAGAGCTATCTAACACCCTGTCCAAGAGGAATTTATGCTTAATGCAAGCTTGCTCGCTGCTGTGGCTCGGAGAGCTGCTTGACCCAGACTGCAGTCTGAGAGCAGAATCCCCCTCCTCACAGACTGCTCTGTCAGCATGATGCAGCAGCTCTTTGCTTGCATATAAAGACCATGCATGAATATTTTTGTCTTCAGAGTCCTACTGAGTCACTGTTCAGTACTGCCATGACAAACTAGCTGACTGACTGTATCCCCAGTCCTCCCTGAGAAAATAAAGGGAAGCATCCATAGGCATTGCAAGAATATCATCTTCTTTTTGAACCTTTGGAAGAGTATTTCAGTGAAGATTTGTTTGGTTCAAAGAAGGATTCTCTCTTTCTGTTGATATATCTTCCTCATTCATTGGCAGCTACCACGTGCACACAAGTGACAGAAAACAGCAAAGGTGGGGGAGTGGTGCAGAAAGAGGGAGGTAATTTCTTTAAGGAGGTCCTCCTAGATCTTCTTCAGGTAGATATTCAAGGACAAGATTCAAATTATTATCAACACCATGTCCTTCTCAGCTCACCAAGATAGTTCTGATGCGGAAGAAGTGTATAATGGATAGACAGAAAGAAAGAGAGACAGTATAGAAAAAACACAATGAAGATAAAACAACAGTCACCCTAGGGAAGGATATAAAAGACTTTTTACAATGGGATTGTTAAATATCTGATCTAGAGTTCTCTATAATTATTCTAAAGAGCAAAATATTACAGATGTCTCATTATTGGAGGTACTGAATTACTATATGGAGTATTGAACTGGTATATGGAGATATGCAATGGTAGTAGTTGGGACAGCAAGGAACTGGTTGTAGAATCATTTAGGTTGGACAAGACCTCTAAGATCGAGTCCAACCATTAACCTCACACTGCCAAGTCCGCCACTAAATCACGTTCCTAAGTGCCACGTCTACATGTCTTTTAAATATCTCCAGGGATGGTGACTCAAACACTTCCCTGACCAGTCTGTTCCAGTGCTTGGTAACCCTTTCAGTGAAGAAGTTTTTCCTAGTATCACCTAATTCTACCTACAGAGTGAGCAGGGGAAGTGAGAGAAAAGTGTCTTCTGATAAATTTAATTAGAAAACCAAAAATCTATTACTTCCACTTCTACCTGAAATGGATTTGGTACACTATGAAACAGATTTCAGCTTCCAACCTAAAAATCTATTTCTCATAAACTTTTGTACAAATAACATTTCACTCACGCAAATACAAACATTTGCAAAGAGATGAATATAAACAGCAGGAAGACAAGGCCAGCTGTTTCACTTTCCAAATGATTCCAAATATTTGTGATTTACTTTTCCTATATTTCTCCCAGTTTTAAGTTGAACTTAAAGTCTAACTATTCACAGCCTTTAGGGGACAACACAAGATTTCTGTTCCAGTTAGGCTACAGCAATGCTCTGCCTACTTCACAACACAGATTTGCCATTTAGTTTGTTGAGCTCTATAATCCCTTACTAGACTCTAAATAGTGCACCTTCATTAAAAGACATAACATTTTAAAGACACCTTAATTTTGCTTCTAGATATTAAACTGGCACAGTGGACAGACAACTTTGGCTTCTTCTGTTTTTCACAGTACACTTTATTTAAAATCTCCCATGTCAGGCTCAGGCAGTTCTCACAGTACTCCATAATGTGAAAATTTGCACTGCCCTTATAACCTTTACTCTTAGCAGTGATGATTAAATGGGAGAGAAAAGCCACTTCTATTTGGTCTTCAGTTTTGATAGGGTAATGGATACAGTGTAATCTTAGTGAAAACCAGAGATGCAAAGCATGGTTTGATCCTGAAAGTCATTTCAGAGCTGGAAGTGGATGCTTTTTGGAGTAATGCCCAATGAACTGCAACTTTCACGAAGTCAAGAGACTGTCCTATTAAATCTAAAAGGTTAGTTTGGCTGGTATACAGTAGATATTAAACTCAAAGTACAAAAGTCAGATTGACTTATTGAGACATTTATCTGCTGGAATGATAGCCCACCTTTCACTCTGTTCTGCTGAATTACCACGCTCCTAATCAGATCTTTATGCGTATGGAGGTATATGAGTGACACAGGGTGAGTGCCAATGCAGAGATCCTAAGACACATGGCGGAATTGTTATCACTTACTTTTCCCCATCTAGCAACTAAAAGCGCATATAGTATTTAAACACTTGACAGGAATATTCTTTTCTTTCCAGGACTGACTTTTACGCTGTGTGACACATTCCCCTCTCTGGTATGAAGTTGTCTGCTCTGTTATCCATGGTGAATTACACAGAAGGCAGAATGTGATCTAAATTCTACCAAACTCCAAGATATACTTCCATAAACAGAGGAAAGGAGCTGCTACGAAGCAAGTCACTTATTCTTTGAGCATTTGTGCAGGACTTAGCCCATTAGCAGAAACATCACCAGTGATGCTGTTTCATTGTAGCCTGGTGGCGAGAGCTGTAAAGGAAGTCGACTTCTGTGGCCCCAAATAGAATTTTGTACTCCACAACATCCTAACCCTCCTTTGAGGAAAGAAGCCAGATGTACACCAACCCCTTCCTCTTCCTAGCCCTCCTGTTTCTACAGAAAAGAAATCTTGCAAACTGGACAAGAGCCATGTAAAGGCTGAGCTGGTGATAGAGAGTCCAGGTTGCACTGTGGAGTGCACTCAAAGGTCATACTGGACATAAAAATTATTGGACTTGGTCTTCTCCTCTCCACCAGACATAAAGACATGTAGTTCCTCCTCCTAGCTTAGCATCTCACAGAAATAATTGTTGCAGAGCCAGGTATTGCCCTTACTCAGCAGAGAATACCAAGTAATCTGATTTCACAGATATTGGAGGTGCCACTTGGCCATCTCCATCCTCATTTTCCTTCAGTCTCAGATTGAAAATGAGAATGAAACTGAAAGAGGAAATTAGCCCTTAGGTCACAAGTATGAACATGTGAATGGGATCTGTGGCACCAGTGAAAACAGCCTATTTCTGCTATTCTTTAAAAGCAGTGTCAGATTCCTAAACTTTGTTCTTATTTTTAATGAGCAAGAGAGAATAACACTGAAAGGACTTGTATGTTTCAACTTGCAATACATCAGGCTGTCAAAAAAATACATTGGAATGCTGCATACCCTAATCTTTTTTCACTCACTGTAACACAGTCAGTACAATTATCTTGTTGCAGTAAATTGGGAAAAAAGAATCAAGAACAAATCAGTGTATAAAAGCTATAAAATCTGCATTGCAGGTTGTCCCATTTCCTATTACAATTAAATAAAGGAATATTACGAAACAATTAAATAAGGATGTGATTTTTAACAAGCTTATTTCTCCTTTCCAAAGCATTGCAAATGTTTTTGGTGAACAGTCATGACAATCTGTAATACTATCGGTGACAAGGAAAAAAAATAAATATTAAAACTGGATGAGATCGGTAACTTCAGAACGAATATGTAACAGCAAACAAATCTGATGGAAAAATCCATGTTCAGTGATTGCTTGCTTGCAAAAGATATGAAGGTCAGGAAAAACACTAGATAAAATTTAGAAGATGAGACTACATACTGGGAGAAAATAAAAAATTGCTATTCATGCAGATACCTTTCTCAGTCAGCACAAGATTTCTTTGCATCTTTAAAGTGCTAAACGTACTCTTCACTAAAATTAACTAATGGTAAATAATTTGAAAAACCTTACCTCTTTTCAGGTCCCTGGTGTTTACGACACTTTTCAAACCGCCATGCTGAATTCATCTACCCCTACCTGCTCACAGAAGCTTAAGAGCCACATGAAGTGCTTGGATACTCCATCACCAAGATCCCTCTATCATATTAGAGGTGCAAACCTAAAGGGACATGGACAAATACAGAAATAAATGAGTAAGACCCTATTTGGTCTTGTCATTATTGTGAAGGGGCAGAAAGTGAGAAGAACATATTAGAAAAGCAGGCTGAGATGACATATTTGAAACTTTTACTAAAATTAGTCAATTGGGAAAAAAACAGGCTATCTTTTGTCAACAATGGAACATTATTTTTGAAGCTGTGAGGTGTGTGTGTCCACGTCTTAAAATAAGTTGACTGTTTCACAATTGGGCTCTTAGGGGGTCTTGCAATACATATACATTAGTGTAGCCTCTTCTTCTTTTTTTTTTTTGTTTTTTTAAATTGATAGTTCAGGCATAGAACTTACTTCCATTAAGGCGATCAAAGGAATTATCCCTAAATTCCATTGTCCAGAGTTTATATGTCAGATAAGTTTTGGATTTTGTTTTCATTTTGCTCCTGAAGGACTTTGCAGTGAGCAATGAATTCTGATCTGCTGATGATTCTCCATGGCTGCAGTCTGTTGTGGCTCTGGAACAAATAAAACCTCTGCTGTGATTCAGTTAATATCTCTAAACATATTAATCTTAACTATTGTTTTAGAGTCTGGTTCTACTTTTAGTAAATCCAATGGATTACCAGTGAATCCACATTAACCAATTCTATTGTAAAAACTTACGTTCTGATAGTGCCTTTGCAGCTATAGTGATTTAAAAATGCAAACCAGATGAAGTTTTTAGGATTGCTGTTATCTTTTATTAGGCCAATATTAATCTATATACTGTTATTTCTACTATCTCCATTTATTCATAGAAAAACTGGTGCTAGATTGGGATTAACAACTCAGTGCTTCTCCTTCTAAGTATAAAATCAGAGGACTTTCCCCTAGGTTAAATCACATACATATTTTTTCCTAGAAATTGGATGAAACTACCACAAAATATCATCTACAAACACAAGCATTAGCTAAATGTGTCATAGATGTGCTCGTACCTGCCCTAAACTGTGAGGCAGCTTCATGTTGTGGTGCAGTCCACAGTCCCAGTGTCTTCCACCCTCCAACCTGGCAGGAGATACCTTGGCAGGAGATGCCCTGGTTGCCTGACAGTGCCACGACCTCGTTTAGCTTCATCAGTACAAAAACACATAGGGTATAGGAAGACTCATGCCAAAGCCTCATCCATAGGTAGACGTGGTGCGTGGCTGAGGCACATAACTCCTTGACGCCACGTTGTTGATAAATCTTCAGTTTCCTTGTGTGTCTGTTTCCAGAGTGAGTTGAAGGAGTATTGTTTCCCAACTAGATAGGCAAATGTTTATGTGGATGAATTATGCACAGAGAGGCACTTAGGCACTATGGTAATGGAAGCCATAAAAGATCTAAAAACAGTTGCTTCTGTAATTAAATCATCTATCTCAGAAGAATGAAGAAAATACTGCAAATGGACATTTTTCAAAATGAAGAAAAATTAAGCAGTAAATAAATGTTTAAAAAACACACAGGTTAAATGAGTTTTCCTTTAATAGACTGAATATCTTGCTCTAAAAAAAAAAAAAAGACACCAACACCAAAAACAACCATGAAAGCTGAAGTTACTCACTTCGTACTCACTTGGTCTATTCTGGCTGATTTAAAGTATGAAGTTTAGGGATTTAAAAACAGATTTGAATGGGGTTTTTAAATTATTATTGATCAATTGTCTTCCATTGTATGAAAGCCCAAAACCAGATGAATTACAATTAGCCATTTCATATTTGGACCGGATGGTGCGTTATTCATGTGTATAAAATTTAACGAGTTTTGTTGTTGTTCTTGTCCTTTTTAGTAGTCTAAAATGGCTTTTGTTAGCTCTCTCTGGCACCCTCCTACTTGAAAATATCTTTTCCAATTAGATAAGGCTTCTTTGTTTCTACCCAATCACACCTCTGTGCAGATTAGGGAAGGCATTTGATTACATTGATGAACCCTGCACAAGGGGCTGCTTTCAACATCAACATTTAATCGATTTTATAGACACAAACAATGAAGTCCTTGAAAAGCAAATTCATACTGAAGTGGCTAAGCCTTTTCTGTACATCCCTCTAACTCCAGCATTCAATTCCAACTAAGAAAGAGCATATTCTTCATGAAGTATTTTTCTCCTCTCTTTTTTGGTGATTAGCTATAGAATGCAGTAAAGTGCCTGATGTACCACATTAAGAAGGATGCTAAGCGGTTTACAAGTCTCAGTAATTAATGACTATTTTTATCACAGAGAATATAGACTACTTTCTTATATCTATCTGAAACTCAATATAAGCCTCTATAAGCCTCCAGGCTGCATAATTGGTGCAATAGAGCTGAAAATGAGATGGAGGATATAATACAGCTCAAGTAATCCTGCCTTTAGCTGAAATGGAACAGTGGAGGCTCTGAGCATCCAGAAATGTTGTTTCCACTAAGATTTAAAGCCAGCCAGCTGTCGACTGCTGCATTGAAAATTGTAGTGTTACTTACTTTCTTTAGTATACTTCAAACATTTAAAGTAATACAACCATATTTATGAACATTTTTTTATCTCTAGCAACTTAAGCAATGTATACTTTCACATTTTTCCTTGTTAGGGGACAAATGAGTATATTCTTCATAAAAGTTTCAATTCAAGCAGTCTGAAAATTACCTCAGGTTACAACATCCTGGAAACAAAGAAATTGGTTTTAGCTTCTCTATGCAGTAGTTGTAAGAAATAAAATCTTTTTAAAATTGTAATGGATTTATAAAGGGTTTAGAGAACAGGAGGGAACATTGAAAAGGTTTATGCAGTGGTGACATTTTAAGATTGAAAGAGAGTGCTTGTTATACAGAGACCTGATGAAATCTGTCAGGTTGGGATTTAATGTTCAGCACATTTACCTCAGATGTAAAAAAAATACCCCACCATCAATCTCACCTTCTCTTTTCTTTACAGTTTCCATTGCAGACAAGATTGAAATGGACTGATGATGATAATGACAAAATCATTAGTCCACTTCATTGTATTTCTTTATTTCACTTATTAGTAAATGGTACACATAGTATATTGTTATCTCCTCTCCATGTGAGAGCATTGGAAACAATCTCCAAAAAGCGGCGTTCTGGCTGAAATACAGACATTCAGTTTAGTTTTCCTTGATTTTTTTCCCCCGGGGACACCTTGGTTATTTTAAAGTTACAACAGATGAAGTGCAGTCTATAACCTATGCTTTTGGATAAGGATTATCTTTTTTTTTAATTGTGTCCAAGAAACCTAGCAGATTAGAGCTCTGGGGCACCTTTTTAAAACAATCATTAAATAATATTACACCTATGGCAAGGGTGAAGGAATCAGTATAATCATTGTACCCTCCCAGATTCATCCTTAGCCTAGACTCTAGTTCTTGGTCTGCTGGAAATGCTATCTTCTGATTGTAATGGAAAAATCCTGTTAACATTTCTGCTATTGCCACAGTCCTACTGCGTTTATCCTTGTGACAGATATATTACCACGTTCTGCTTCATCATCTGCATCACTAAAATAAGAACTCCGATTTTCTATCTCATGGATACATTGTGTGCTTTCATTAGTGATAGTCACGCATTTTGACACTGCTGGACTGAAAATGATGTGGAACCGCAGAACATTGTTATTACTGTTTAATAATGTTGAACGATACTTAGGAGCTTCCTTAACTTCCTGACTTCGGCTCCGAAAGTGCAAACACCTCTCAGAACAGAGGAGTGGGAAGCAATCACTAGGCAGTGTGCGTCATCCAAATGGATTATGTAAATGAAGTATCCTAACACTTTGGCCACAGTGGACTTTCTTTCTAAGGGAACTGCTCTCAGGCTGCAAAACATCCCCCATGATCACTTACACATTGAAATTTTATCCCTGGACAGCACCGTGGGACTGTGACCACAGACTGCTGGAAGGAGAAGCTAAAGAGCCAGTGGTACCTGGTCACTCACTGTCACCATCATGATCCAGACTCAATGCATAAAGAAATGGGTTTCAGGTAACTGAGACCTTGAGAAGAGAAGAATTTACCCTACAAAAGAACACACACCTCTCAGTGCTTTTAACTCAAGCATGAATGGGTTAACAAAAACACATTAATCCCAGAGACTCTGAAATACTGTATTATGGTGATTTTGACCTAGCAAAGCATCACTCGGATTGATAAGAATTTAGTTTCAAAACTGCAAAGATGGTGAGATATCCTGACCTTTGTGGATGGACAGAAGGGTCTTCTCTTGGTACCTGAGAGTACTTCCTCTCACGGCCCAGCATGGACCTCAAAAGGAAACCTACTCCTTGTATTCGTCTCTTCTGTGTACTGCATCTTTTATGTACTATTTTGCCTTTATGGATTACAATGCCAAAGAATCACTAGGTATTATGCAAAGAGATAATATAGAATGTTATGCTAAAAACTGGTTTATCACACTTCCATTAAGTCAGTGTTATCAAGTATGTTTTGGTATTCACTGTGGCATAGAGAAATCCTTCTCCTTTTTATGTTAAATTTTTACAGTTTTCCCAGCATCAGATTTGAACTGTTTGCCTGACTGGTTTCGTCAAACCCCAGGTGAACTAGGAGTGGGGGAAACTTTGTAAAGCTGGAAATTTTGTGAACCTCGCATTATTTTCTTTGGTTCACAAAGCCCATTTGACCATATGAGGCATTTCATCCAGGAATTTAAGACCACTCTTTCTAAGAGGTGACTCTACTTGTAGAAGACAGGCTTGTGAGCTACAGAAAGTGTTGATGATGTTTCTGGAGCTATAGGTGACCAAGGGAACAGTGATTTGTTTGAAAGGAATGCAATATTGCCACAGAAAATCTTCAATTAAAAAAAAAAAAAAGTGAAGAAACAGGACTGAACATTCACTGTCGAATAGAAAAAGTGATAGAGTTGTCCTGATGAGAACCATGTTCTCCATCCATGTCTTGAAATAACTCCTCAAAATTTTTATTTTATTATTAAAATATCCTCCAATTTGCTCAATAGGTCTTTATATGTTTCAAATTTGCATATTTGAACACTCTCCTTATCTTTCTACTACCATCTCTTTCTCTGGA
>KZ505708.1:1017652-1032921 GCA_002844005.1 Limosa lapponica baueri | reverse complement strand
CGCACAAGAAAAAGGGCACTGACCTCTCCTCTTCCAGCCGGTGCCGTAAGGAGGCTGGTCGCACTTAATGTGGCCGCTGAACAACAGGCCTAGTTACCGTCTGCAGGCTGACAGGAAAAAATCTAAGACAAAAAAAAGGTAAACAACCCATATTTATTTGTGTAATTAAAGGAGACTAAAATGTGACAGAAATATCTAATCTCCACAAGAAATCCTGTAACCAATTTCCAACATGATTAAACTCGCATTGTTGCAAAATGAAACAATCTAATCAACAGTCTGTGTTCTAATTATGTCTACCTGATCTCGAAATATTTCTGAGCTTGTTTATATCCCAAGGCCTTTTTATCTTGACATATTGTAAAATAATTTCTAAAATGAATCAAGTAATGTGTTTTTCTTTCCGTGGCAGGTACAGCGTTGTGAGCACAGGGAGGTTCAGAGACCACAGCTATGAAATGATGATTGAAAATCTCAGGCAAGTGGGGGGAGCAATGGAGAGGGAAATGAAAGTGCTCAAGGGGAAGAAACATACCTGGTGCTGGAAACGGAAGGAAAATACATGCTACACAAATGAGGGTATAGCAGACTAAGAGGGTTAGAAGAAGCTATAAAGTACAGGAAAAGAAGGGAGAGCAGAGAGATGAAGGCAGGGCAGAGGCACCTAGAAGTAGGCTGGAGGTAGTGGAGAGGATTTAAGGCTCTCTTTAAATTACCATCAATTAAGTTTAAAAAAATACACATTTCTATCTCTTTCTCACCCTGCACTTTTTTATTCATTGAAGCATTTCCTCAAACCTGATCTCCTATGTTTGAACCATAGGAGTTCAAACAGTTAATGGTGGTTGGTCGAGCGGGAGATGGATGAGAGGTGATATATGAACATAGCTAAATAGTTAATATTGTAAAACAGGTATTATGTTACCTCCAAAAGATAGTGAAGGACAGGGACTTCAGAGAGTGGAAAAACTGTATCTTCCTATTTCACTGTAAAGCAAAGTGCATTACAAGGTTTTGATCATGATGCTGGCTTCTGGATGCTACTGCAACATATAGAATTAACAAGCACGGCATGGCATTAGGAAAAGACGACATGCTTTAAATTTGAAAGACTGGAGCCTTAATACTTCTACCACCAGATTAAACACACAAGTAATGAAGAGGGAAAAAGAAATGGTAACTTTCAAGGTTTTCTTTTCTGTTATAAATTCTTATAAAACCCAAACTACTTAAAAAAACATTTCCCCACACACATACACATTTTAATTCCAAGGTTATGATTTAAATCAAGCTTGCTTCCTGGAGTGCTGAAAATCAAAAGGACCTCTAGCACACAGGCAGAGTCCCAATTAGAAAAGCTCCAGACACAACAGTGCACACTGCTGCCCCTCATTTCTCTAATAACAGGGAGTTACCTCAGCTAAGAAAATGGTTACTTTTAATCAACATGACAACAGCAAGACCATTTGGACAGGGGAAAAGGCAGAGGAGATACCTTTCAACTGACGAATAAGCAATTTTCTGCACTTCTAGTGAAGGCAAAGATTACTACATTTTTTTTAACATTCATAAACATTTTAGAGCTTTGTTATGAAACACTGACTCTCCTGATTTCTTGTTTCTGTGGGTATCCAGAAGGAGATACTGCAGGAGAAGATACAAAAATTCCCTGTTTAACATATATGGAATAAAATTCACTGCATGAAAGCTTTTTACTCCTCATCTTTTTAGTTTTAGATCCCTGAGATTTAATGCCTTTCCTATTGTTAGTCACTTTTAATGATAGCAACTCTTTATTATTGAGAGCAATATCTGAGAGGGTGGTCTGCCCTCACTGAGAAGCAGCAGGGTTCTGAAATTTTGTCAGGCTTCCTCTGAAGCACATCTAGTGGCCCTTCAGTGCAAATAGGTATTCAAAGAGATGGCAGCTGGAAAACTGAAGCGAGAAAAAGTATTATTTTGATAATGACCTCTATGTTAGGATTAAAACAAAAATAAAGAAAAGGAAGAGAACGAAAACCAGCAACAGCTCCCTGAGCTGTCACCAGCAAACCTCATGGATGGAGTTTCAGAGCTAGAAGAGAGGAATAGCCTTGCTCAGACTTCCACATCTACTTTGCACAAGCCAGCAGCATGCAGCAAGATTAAAACAATTTTTTGCGTGGACTAATGGCCTTTGTTGAGAACCCACTGTGTGACACACATGTCCCACAGGAGACTTTTTCCAAGGTTTAAAGGGCCTCGGGTGCCCAATTCAAGGGCAAAGGTAGGAAGGGGCTTGGAGAACAACTCCTTACAGGGGAATGCCAGGCTGAAATGCCCTCCTCAAGAGTTAAGAGGCAGAAGGAAAATGAGAGTAAAACAAAAAATGGAACAAAAAAAAACCCAAACCACAGTTTTAGAACAAGGCTAGAAATTCCCAGAAATACTTACACAACATAAACTGCTTTTGTTCAAGTGCCTATAACACAACACAGAGACTACCTTTATACTAGGGCAGCTCTGATTAGAGGTAGAAAACTAAAGATAGCTGCATGTAGCTCAGCATCTAATCACGTACCATTTTTCTTCACCCCTTCTCTCCTCTGACTGCAGTGTATATATTACTCGAAGTGCTCAAATCTCATTTGTGTTGTCCACCTTTAAGAAGCTTTCTGAGTTTATGAGGCTATGCTGTTTCTCCCAAACAGAGAAACAGGCAGATTACAAACTTCCCATTATACAAAAAGTTGGTGTAGTTGCTGATGATTTATATGTTGTTTGATCTTTTATAGGTCAGCTTAAAAGTTAACATTTAAATTATTTGAGAAATTCTGACTCTTAAATTGGCTGTTTCAATAACATTATTGCTGCTGACTCCCTCGAGTGCTTGTGCTCTTAGTTTCCTGATTTTAATTATTAATCCACCACCGCATGTCGCGTTTCTCTGTAGCAACAGAAAGGTTAATATTCATAACTGATTTTTTAGGTTATTTTTAAAGGTACATGAGGAACAGTGCAGGGAAAGATGGAAAAAGGAATCAAGTTTTAATTACTTGTTAATATCACTATCTAGGTTGCAGAGCTGATTGCAGCTCTGTTCCTTCCCAGGCTCTTTAAGTGCACGCTCAGAAGTGCAATTCCACCGGAGGCTGAACACCGCTCCCTGCCTCTCTGAAATTACCTCTGTGCCAGCTGCTTTCGGCAGCCTATGACCAGCAGCTTCTGTAATGCTGGGCTGCTGAAGTAATAAATGAAGAAAGATATTAGAGAATCATTCACAAAAAAAAAAGAAAGCCTGTACACATATGTAATCTCATCTAATCTTATGCTTCATTACAATACCAATAAGGCAGACCGGCTTCTTTCTTCGGTTAGGAAGGACCAAATTCAACTTCCACTCTCATAAAGCCACGGAGCCTGCTGGAGACCCAAGCTTCTCTCTGCTTTATTCCATAGTGTCTCTCAGACTGATTTTTCTCCTGAGGGAAATCTAGACTTAAACAAACATCACAATTTCTTCCCTGCTGCCTACTTCTGATTTTTGAGAAAGTGCAAAAGACTATTTTTTTTAAATTTTTTTTCTTCCTTTATCCCAGCTAGGATTTCCATCACAGACTCCACTCTACATTTATTATCTGAATGCAATATTTAAGTCCTCTCTCAATAACTGGTGTGCTCAACTACATCATTTATAGTGAAGTCAAAGTGAAAAAGGAAAAAGGAAATGGAGAAAATCCTTTCACCAGCAATCTTTCCACAATTTTTTTCTTCAGAAAAAGGTAAAAGCAGTTCACATAATTAGTGACATCTAAAACTTGACTCAAAGCTCAGAGTTGCCTGAGACAGATCTCTGCGTGCCCCTGTACAAGCTCCCTACCTTCAAATGGGGAGGTTCCTGCTGGGACTTCTCACTTCCATTCTATTCTGAAAATGAAGATGTAAATGCTCCAAACTTGTACGTTACTGTCTTTTAAATGAACAGATGAAATTCAGAGACACACACTTTTGTGCCATTTTAAGTCCTCATACCACTCAAAGCAAGACCAGAGGCCACCTACTTCCACTTCCCATTCTCTCTCCTCCTCTCGCTCTCAGAAACGCAACAACAGGGGCTGCGAGGTATAAAGTCAAGTTTTGCCTAGACAGCTGAGATGAGAAAGCTGCAATCTAAGAGGTATCCCAGAAGATATTTATGGAAGACAGAGTAGGATATGTACTATAATATTACTTTTCCTCATCATACCCAAAGGTTCAGAAGCCATCTTTCCACTAAAAAAAGAAATTTTTGGATCAAGTATTACTCAATTCAAATTCAAAATTTAATGTTTACTTGGTGCTCCTGCTGTATTCAAGCATGCAAAATGCATTCTAAAGCCCATACTCCCAGGTTTTAAAGTGATATGACTACAGTCCTTTCACATAAATAAAATGCCCATTGCATTGTCACCTTGACAAAAATGCCACGTTTAACTGATTAAAAAGCAAGTTAAGGATTACAGATCTTTCTGGTGGAGGAAAAAAAAAGAAGTAAATGTGAGAAGATGCTTTTATGGAAGAAGATTGTTATGGAATTCCTTTCTACAGAATCACCCTCACAAACACGATTACTGCTACTCCATTGTATTTTATTTTTATTTTCAAGCAAAAGTTTCTTTTTTTTCCAAAATTATAAAGCTTAGTTTTGCTATCTGTTAACATACAGGCAGGCCCCAGGAACAAAAATCATTACTGTGCACTCATTTCTCATGTTTTAGATAGTTTCAATTGTCTATAGTCACAAGAGGACATTTATCTATGGCTTTATTTATTTGTCTTTACTGTAAATATCATGCAGCATAATCTGAAAAGTCTTTCTTATGTTCTACATCAAAAAGATGAAGTGAATGAAAACTGAAAATCTAGCTATATACATGCAAATAAAAATTCTCACCTGTAAACTGCAAGTAAACTACATTGTTTTTTCGCATCAGAAAAAATGATGAAACTAGCCTCAGCTTATTCCCTGTCACCAGTCAAAACATGCACACGTGCCCAGAGTTTCATGCAGAGTGTTCAGTTTTAACTATGTTTACATACAGTTAATTCAAAATACTTACAGAGATACTATTGTGATGTTTCTCTGAGACCTTGAAGTGTTATTTCTGCTCTGTCAAAGACCTCTAGATGGCATACTTTAGTAAACTTTATGACTATAGACATTTTGGCCTCAGTACAGTTTAGTGTTTTCACCGATGTTTTTGAATTAATCTACTGTAATGACTGTCAGTTTAATGAGTTATTAAAAGATATTCATGCTTTTGTAGTGCAAAGTGTAGCAAAAATAGAATAAATAACATTTCATTTATTACAAAAGTTCCAGGATAAAATATATTTCTCTGTCTGAACAGCATTGCAGGCTCTAGGGAAAATAAAAGCCACAGTATTTTCAAGCAATAAAATATTTTCTGGAACAGAACACATGCCTGCAAAGATTATAGTAACCTATCTTCCTTCTGAAGTCAGTAAGGTCTTTATAAATAAGAACTTCACTAAGTTTGTAGAGTTTATCCAGCAGGGATGTCTGAATAGTTTTACAAGCAGAACATCTAGTAAACAAAATGGAAACTTGCTGCTAGGTGTTACACCAGAACGCTGCATTAATTTGTAGTAGACCCCCAAATGTCAGTATTTCTTGTATAGCACAGGCTCTCTGTTACTGCTACATGGAGCCCAGTAACTGGCATTTGGCTATAACCGATCTCTCAATACTGTACACTTTGCAGAATTAGAGCCTACCGTAGGGCAATCTGCCTGGAAATGGGCAAGTCAAAGAGATGCCAACTATCACTGCCATCAAACAAGGTGATAATCATGGAATCATAGAATATCTTCAATTATATATAGACATATATACACATATGACCTGAGACTTTTCTGTGCAAATTCACCACATGAGAACTGGACCCAAACAACCTGATTACCGCATGGTTCATCTCCCTTTTATCCAAGATTATGGCTATCTGGGGCTTCCTGAGTCACAGAAAATCAATGCTAGTACAGGGTCTCTAGAACATGGAGTCATCTCATGCCCACTCAGGTTTCCTACTGAACAGTGCAAGGTCTGGGCTGGTTCCCTCATGCCTGCACCACTTTTCCAAGCCCTCATCAGTGCAGGTGGACTGAGGGTTGCATGCAACCATGTGTCAACTCTTCCCAGATCATCACTACACAGCTTGCTTTCTCTGCATACACACACTGCTTTCTCACCTCCACTTAAGGAGTCCCCAGACACCTCTTGTACTCCCTGCTTTCAACTGCAACTCTCCTCCCTTCCTCCTCTTCCTGCAAAGTCCTAAATGCTTGGAAAAGAACAGCCGAGAAAGCCTCTCCACCTCCCTCCCAGGCAGCTCCCAAACTTTTAACTGGATTATAGATCCTGACCCACACAAAGCTACCTAATAATAACTGCTCTCAGGCTATGTAATTCTATGCACTTTGTTTAGGACTGTAGATGTGAGATGAGTAGATTTGAAAACCTAACCCAAAATCCTGAATCATTACTTAGTTATGTTTGATTCAATAAGCACATAAGTGTTTTGTTTAGCTTTTTAACCCCCCAGATTGAGCCATATATGCCCCCTTGTCTGTATTCTAGCGGGTGGATTCTACTGCATGCCTTATTCAGAACACCATAGGAAAAGGGAAATGAACAAATGCTATATAAAAGAAGAACAAGCCAAAAATACCCTGGGGTTATTGCAGACTCCAGCAGATTTTTGCAGGTGTTCTGGGTTTCAACAGCACAGTGAGACTTTTTCATTCATGTTCTGCCTGCTTCCTGGAAAACAGCACTGATGTGAATATCCAAGCTAAAGAAAACAAACCCCAATGTATATTTCAAAAAGAGAACTGGCTTTATATCCCATGGATTATTATATAGCTGTGTTCACAAACTGTGCCTAGGCATCTCAGGCATGTTGAACTATTCAAGCATAAACAGAGCCAAGATTATTTATAGTTCTTTTGTGTCATATTGGATGAGGCTATGTTGCAATCAGACAAATAATAGGGCCCAAGGTGACACATACTATAACATTAATAAAGGGGCAGAGGGGGAAATTACCAAATTGAAGTGCTCGGAAATCTACAACCCATACCAAGAACAACCAATGTCATAAGAAAGTCATTCCTCTCTAACACCACATGGATTCAGGTTCCTTTTAATCATTTTGTCTAGTTGTGTGCTCTGTTTTATGATGGTTTAATTGTAGCTGTACTTCAAATGTGGCGCACTGATGGGGGACAGCAGGGGAGCATTAGGCATAAAATTTAACTGCAAAGCTCAATGCAATCCTAATTATGGTGCTGCTATGACACCTCCATAATTACTCATTCTTATCCACTGGCTCTACTAAAATAATTCACAAGACAAAAAGCAAGCTGAGAATGCCAGCATTGTCACTGCAGTCCAAATCTAGACAGGTCTAAAACATGATGATGGTTGGCTTTTTGGCACCCACATCCCTCCACAGAATTTACAGAAACCTTATTTTAAGCACCCAGTTTCCATATAATTCAAAGGTCATCTAAACTAGCTGGAAGGAAAAGTGGAAGAGAGAAGTGCCTAAAATCTCATCTTTCTCAGGCATCTCTCTGATCTGTTAGTTGTTTTTATGAAGTCAGGATCCATAGTCTTGCAGGACTTGGGAACCTTTAGAGCACACTCAGGCAGCTTACACTTTTCCTCTTAAAAACAGCTAGAAATAGAAGTGGAACTTGTGCCACTATTTTTCTTTTCTTTTATAACAATCTAGGACAAAATAAATAAGCATCACCATGCCTTCGTCCCTCTCCAGATCAGGATTGCAGTGACAGGGCTGGCATTCTCAGCTTGCTTCTTGTCTTGTGAAACACTAAGCGGAGACAGTGGATCAGGAAGCACAATGATAAATGTGTCATAGCAGTGCAGTAATTAGGATTGCACTGGGCTTTGCACTTGATTTGGGAAACACGGATCAATCTTCAGTCCTCCCTTTGCCTGGGGAATGCCCTTATCATGGGACTGTGGAGACAATCCTTCACTCTTTGTAAAGACTGGCTAATATAGCCTCCAGCTTCACAATTAGGATACTTTTATGGGAAAGGACAGGCAAGGATCTGCATTTCTCAGGCAGAGGATCAATTGAAACTTTGACCTTCACGTCTTAAGGCCAGGGGTATGTACCAGTACCCTCTCAGTACTTCCTCCTCCTCTTCCTCTAGCCACATTTATCATGCAATGGAAGCTAAATCAAGCCTAGACAACTAAATACTTTTTCATAAAGATAGCAATGTTAGCTACACCCATTAAAAAACATCTCTGGGTACCCTGAATAGCCCACTAAAAAAACACAAGTATGGATTCACATGCCTTTCAGTACCAAGACAGTTATTCTGTGCATCGTGCTCTTGTACTCGGGCCCTGTTTACACACTTCTGTGTTTTATAATTTATGTGTCGAAGTATCACCAGGGCTGGAGGAGCTGCATAACTCCTGATAACCGGTAGCACACACTCTGGGGTATGCAAAATAGCACTAACCTCTTCTATCACAATAAGGTTAAAGAGCATTTGTTTTGCCTGTGCAGTAAAGGTTAAGGAAAATTGCCAAAGCTCTCATTGCTGCATTTCAGTCTTTCTGTCCTCTAATTTTAGAGCAGTTTAGGTAGGACACAAAACTGTTTATCGGACCATGATGCAAGTGATTTTTAGATTTTGGGGAGGATAACAACAGAGTTAACAGGTATAACAGTGAACAGAGATAACAGTTTTTCCTCTAGTACTGATAATAAAATTCTAGAGCTTGGTTTGAAATAATAACCTTAAACAGTGAAAAAAATTTCATATTTTTAAGTTTTTCTGCTTTAACAGTAAAGACTATGGACTTAAAAAATCTACAACGACCTCAAACAAACCTAAAACCAGATTCTCCAATACTAACATATAAATGTGAAACTGGAATAAGACACCATATAATGCAAGAATTTCAAATAAATAGTAAGTTTGCAGCAGTGTCCCTGCTCAGCTCATTCATTTCCAGAGTGCAAGGTTGGCTGATAGGTACTGACAGCAAAGGTTAGATCAACTTCCCAATCTGCTTCAGGGTGCTTAAAGGATTAGTACCGAGGGACTTAATACTATTGAAAGTACTTGATTCTCTCTGCTACTTCTAGATTATTATGAGGAGCTTTTTCCCTCCGCCTACACAACAGCAAAATATCTAATCAAAGGTAAAATCAGGTACACTTATTTCATTTACTGATTCTTTCATGGCTTGAAACCCATTCCACTTAGTCAAACTCGTGAACCAATTTGGACTCATAAAGCACAACTGTTGATCTATATATTGGAGGCCAAGCTCAACTAAAACATTAGAATGTGCATTGTTACTTTAGATATGGTTACCGTGAAACAAATGCACAGTCATTTTTAAAGTAACCAAAAAATTTATTCCTAGATGAAAGTTTTGCTTAAAAACAATTTTTGTCAAAAACAAACTGCTATTTTATATATATATATATACACACACATGCATGTATACATGCACGATTAGTGTTCCCTGAAGTGTTTTCTAAATGTGAATTAAAATGAAGATTTTTTTATGCACACTGATAAAGTGAGGCGCAGGAAGTTTTGGTGCTTTGGTTCCTTGGAGTCAGATTAAGAGTCATCTGACTGCCTACAGACATCTATAAAGTAGATGGATATGGGAGACCTAGTCAACTATATTTTTATTATAGTCAGCACAGAATGTAGGTTTATTCAGAGTATGATTGATCTCCACTGAAGGTAGAGGCATAGATGAGAGTAGAGGTCTAAAAATCTGGTCAGAGAAATACCTCCCTAGTCCATTTGCAGATCCATTTCACAATATGAAAAATGGCAGCAGATTTGCATTAATTAACAAGGAAAATAAGTAAAAATCAAATGTGTTCAGAATTAAACCTACAGAATGTACTGGATTCACATCTGTCTTGCTTTTTCTTAAGATCTAAAAGTCAAATACTACATCATCCCTTGAATGGCATATTGACAGCTCTCCTAATGGAGAAATCCAAAGTTGACTAAATATTCTTTACTCTCAGAAATACAATTTCTGATCTGAAGCCAACCATGGAACACAGTAAACCAAAAGGGATCTGGCTGAGGAAGCTGTTGACAATTGAGATGGGAATGCTTAATGAAATGCAGCCCTAAATAAAGTTATACTGCAGCAGTGCAATATGAATATTTCAAAACTAAAGATGTCACTAAGAAAGCATTTTAAAATATGTATATTTATAATGGAAAAATTCCTGAAGAAGCACATTATACATCTTTCTTTTTTTAATATTATTTTTCCCCTGTGAGTGTGGAGAGTATCCACTTAGTGGCTGTTACCTTGTCAGCTTAGCAGGGGAGGACTGGATGACTGAACACACCTGTAGCAAACAGGATCACAAGGAAGACATTACAGATTCATGCAGACACCTCCAGGAAAATACAGCACAAACACAAAAGGAATTAAAAAGTGAGAAATTTTTTTGAGCAAAATGAATGATATCCATGGTTCATGTAAAGTATTTTGTTTCATTATTTGCTGTTCACAGATAAAAGAGTGCACATAAGAAAACTCTTACACCTGTTTTGGTAATACAGAACAAAAATACATGTCTAAATCTCCATATGCCATTTCTTAAGTGGACAAAAGCTTCCTGTCTACTGTAAAAATGCTCATATATACATACGGGGAAAATGGATAATTATAGTGGTGACCGCTGCTATTTATCTAAGCAGGAAAATTAGATGCACGTTAAAACAGGTAAATTGTCTCTTCTCATAGTGGATTGACCCTGGCTGGATGCCAGGTGCCCACCAAAGCCACTCTGTCACTACCCTCCTCAGCTGGACAGGGGAGAGAAAAAATATAATGAAAAGGCTTGTGGGTAGTGATAAGGACAGAGAGAGATCACTCACCAATTGGTGTCACAGGAAAAACAGACTCGACTTAGGGAAATTAATTTAATTAATTGCCAATTAGAAGTCAGAGTAGGGTAATAAGAACTAAAACAAAATCTTAAAACACCTTCCCCCCACCCCTCCGTTCTTTCCAGGCTCAACTTTGCTCCTGATTTCTCTACCTCCTCCCCTCACAGTGGTGCAGGGGGACAGGAAATGGGGGTTGGAGTCAGGTCACACATTGTCTCTGCTGCTCCTTTCTTCTTGGCGGGAGGACTCCTCACACTCTTCCCCTGCTCCAGCACGGGGTCCTTCCTTTGGAGACAGTCCTCCCTGAACTTCTCCAACATGATTCCTTCCCACAGGCTGCAGTTCTCCATGAACTTCTCCAGCATGGGTCATTTCCACAGGGTGCAGTCCTTCAGGAACAAACTGGTCCAGCATGGGGTCCCAGGTCCTGCCAGGAGCCTGCTCCAGCATGGGCTCTCCACGGGGTCAAAGCCTCCTTTGCGTACATCCACCCACTCTGGCATGGGGTCCTCCATGGGTTGCAGGTGGATATCTGCTCCACTGTTAAACTTCATGGGCTGCAGGGGGACAGTCTACCTCACCATGGTCTTCACCACAGGCTGCAGGGGGACAGTCTACCTCACCATGGTCTTCACCACAGGCTGCAGGGGAATCTCTGCTCTGGCACCTGGGGCACCTCCTCCTCCTCCTTCTTCACTGACCTTGGTGTCTGCAGAGTTGCTGCTCTCACTCCTCTCCCCTAATTACTGTCACACAGGTTTGGTTGTTTTCCCATCTTAAATATATTATCACAGAGGAACTACCACCATTGCTGATGGGCTCAGCCTTGGCCAGTGGTGGGTCCACCTTGGAACTGGCTAGCATTGGCTCTACTGCACACAGGGGAAGCTTCTAGCAGCTTCTTACAGATGCCATCCCTGTAGCCCCTCACTGAAAAAAACCTTGCCACGCAAACCCAATACACTTCTGTAGGAACAAACCATCCTACTTACCCTTTAACAATCCATCACGACTTTTTTTGCCATCCACTCAAACAACCAGCTGAGGGAATTTGCTCATGAACTACAAGTTTCAAGCTGCAAAATTCAGCTATTCTTATAAAAAAAAAAAATCACAACATTCAAATACTCCTCTTGGCTTTACATTTCCTAGGTAAAACAGATATTTAAGATCCAGAATAAATCCTGATAGAACTAAGTAGAAAAAGCTAATAGATGAGACAGGCCCCATAATGCTAAAAGTGAATGCCAAAATGCTCCAGCAAACCAGGCCATTAGATTTGCTACCCACTATGCTGCCAATAAGGTAAATACAATGATGTCATTTATATAAATAACTGCCGCTATTCAAAGATAATGGAAGCTTAAGCTACTCAGTGTGCAGTAGGCCACCTGGAGAAAAAAAAAAGAATAACAAACAAACAAAAATAAAGCACATTGCAGAAGAATAAAACAATTGTGCAGTTGCATGTCTAGGTTTATACAGTGACCATATATTCTGATTACTAGAGTGAGCACACAGATGAACAGATGATGGCATGAATAACTAAATAAACATTCATAATATAATCAGGACATTGAAAAACTGGTCCGTAGACCAGACTTGCAAAACTTTGAGCTTAAGTAGGTCTGTTGTTTGTTTTTTTTTCTTCCTTTTTAAAGCCTACATATACCAGATAAAGTCATACTACTCACAGACGGTGACTAGAACAAATGAATTGGCTCTAAGGGCTGCTGTGAGGCATGCTTTTGCTTTACAACGAAGCGCCATTTTTCCTTTGAGTGCTCAGTTCCATCTCTAATCCAAAGCAATTGCTCCAAGGTGCCAGGCGTATACAGCATGACAGCCAGCAACAGCAAGTCACATTAATGCTGGCTTCCTCCCAATACTAAATGTTGCTGGACAGGAAACTCATGCTATATTCTGCCCGCGTCCCGCCACTCACGAAGAAATCACAAAAATCTCAGATGTTGCTTCTCAAATAACCTTAGTAACACTAAGGATAGAAAAGTAATGTCGATTCCTTCCGTAAAGGATGTAACAGTAACAGAAGGAGGTTTAATTACAAGCCGGATGATTTAGTGTAGACTAAAGCATCCTGCTTGTAATTAAGACTAAAGACTGTGAACTCACAAAGTTAAATTTTTGCCCTGCCATTGCAGCAAAGATATTCTAGCTGATCACCAAGCAGAACTTAAACCACCACAGTTTACAGTGCAGAACTGCAGTGTAAATTGAAGTAGTTGCTGATTTACACTGAGGGTAGTAACTTTGTCAGCTATCTTATTCAGGCTACCCGTACTCATGTAGAGACCCAGGGGACAGAGTGAAAAGAAATATGTAGAGAGATTATCAATGAATGTTTCTAGAATCAATTGTTTGCCAGAAGATGATGGACTCCATACGTCATGCTCTAAATTGGGTAAATAATAGCAAAAACAGTGAATGGACTGGATATTGGCTTCTAGGGTGCATACCAAAGGTCTCTGTACCTCACTAGTACTTCCCTGATGTTAGACAAATTAAATATTGAAAAACACTTAAACATGTTAAGGCACAAAATATTTGGTGAAAAAATAGCTCTGTGGTAGCTCAAACTACATTTGATGAGCCGGTACTCTAGCCTCCCAAAGACCAGTGTAAGGTGAACCTTGAAAACTCTCTCAAAGAGCTTTGCTGTTGGCTCTTTTCTTGTCCTGGGGGTGACTGAGGGACTGATGGCTTAAGTAGTACAACAAACGAAATTACCATTAGGACACTTGTGAAGAAAAATTATCATATAGGATTATCAGTACTCACACAACATAAGCCTTAGAAGGGCAAAAGTGAAACATGAAATTATCAGATGAACCGTTCAATATTACTGATGAAATACCGTCTCACCAGAAGAAAGTACCACACAGGCACAGTGACCCATTTTCCACCTTCTGCCGCAGCATGGTTTTCTCCCAACAGTAACCACGTAAAGATAACTTAGATTACTCTAAATGGAAAGACATTTACATATAAAAACAGACTATCTCGAAGCTGAGGTGCAGATGAACAGAGTGAGGCTTTGCAGCTGCTGTTTGTTGGAGGGGTCAGGAGCAGCTAGGCACAGAGGAGAGCCATCAGCAGCACCCCCAGCCTGGACCTCTGCCTCATGGCAGGGAAAATATCTCACACCAATGCCCAGCTTCGGGGCTTAAGACTCAACATCGGTATGAACCAGTGAAGCTACGCTAAGTTTTCCAGCAGCTATCTCAGTAAAGGTGTTCTTCCCAAATCTTATGCTTTTTCCAACCAGCAGAGTTTGAGATCAGCTGTGCTACCATACCAGTTTGAAGTGATGAGAAACAGCTGGGTTCATAAGTGCTTAACATGGGAGGGATAGAGAGGTACCAAAAGTCAGCATCAGTGGGTAAGAGAGATCAAAGCACAGCTGCCTTTTTGTTCAAAAAAGGGCCTGATTTCAGTCATCTATTTGCAGCATTGTCATAAGCCATGACCTTGGAAAAATCACTTCTTTGCTTTGCTCCTTTGGCTTCCCACCTGTAAAGTATCTTGAGAGCTGCTGCTTATGTTATAGTGGTGTCTAAAACCTACAAATTATTCTTGTAATCTGCAATCTTTCATAATTAAATTTGATGGATGCAATTTTGATTTAAAACTCTGTATTTTAAGTCTTCCACATATCTCATTAGAAGCATAGCTCTTATTTTTAAAGAAACACTTGACTTTGTTGTTAATTGTACAAGACATATCTGTTCCCCGCTAATCTCTCTGTGATGTAGAATTTAATTTACTTTCCACCATTTTACTTTTAATTATTGCAAGACTCCCAAGCAATAAACTGAAGCAACATATTGATGGGACAAGCCTTTTAAATGATGAGACATAATAATTATTAATTGCAACTTAAAAGTCCCTCGCAGCACTTTTGCTATAAATACTGGCTGACTTCAAAAGCTGGAAAAGACTAGTATTGTGCAATAGTCAATTAATTAGATATATAATGCCGATATGTTTGTTAATGAATTTTATTATTAATAGAGCAAATCTCAGACTGAAATACTGAGTGAAGTCTTCACATCCACTTTTTTTTTTCAAGGACAAATATATTAGCATGTACCGGTCACCTAATTATATTGCAAATTATTATTTTCTCTACTATTGTGTAGTGTATAGTGTGTACATAGTTCACATTTTTACACTTTTACAAACAGTGCTCAGCTAGGTGGAAAAAGTTTAAATCACTCATAAAGGCAAACAGTTTTTTACATTTCTTTGTTCTGTTTTTTTCTGCAGAACATGACAGAATT
>KZ505708.1:972464-1008508 GCA_002844005.1 Limosa lapponica baueri | reverse complement strand
CCCCCCCATTCCTTAGCATGTCTGTAGTTCAAGCAGCATAATATAAAAATAGGCTTATTAAGATTTGAAATGTGTTTAACTCTCATCATAAGTACCACAGTCCTTCAAAATTTAATTTAAAAATATATATAAATCAGAAGACCATAAAAGGGCTTGCACTTGACAATCATTAAGGGGAAAAACTTAGTTATAATTGACAAACTGTAAGCAAAACGGAGCCGGAAAATAAATGGCATGGCTTGCATTTGGCAATCGCTGACAGAACTGTGACTGCTTTCATTGACCTTAAATGGGATTTTGGGGGGTTCCCTATAGAGTAATTCTACCTTTTTTTTTCTTTTTCTGAAGACAAGATGCAGGGGATCCAATGTTATTTAATATAAGTCAAGCAGAGTGATTTCTTGAGTGTCCATAGTTCAGTTCTATGGTACTGAGCTCTCCAGTCCTGATTAAAAAGAAAAACAAAATGAAAAGCATACAACATATACTCAGCCTTAAGGCTTGTATCTCACTGGCATCCCCCAGTTAAGCAAATGCTTAAATTGTATTCTGGACTGGCCAAGTGAAGTCATGGGGCACAGCAGTGCCTCATTGACATGCAGGGTGTAACACATGAATCATTTTGCAGTGGCTTATACCGCATGTAGACTTCTTCATTTTGCTTATTCACTTCAGCATGATCCTGTGCATCTCCCTCCCCTTTCCCCTCCTGAAGTAATTACCAGATGAGAAAGTAAGAAAAAGTGTCTTAGGCAAAGGCTGCATTGTGCTAAAAGGAACGTCCAAGGCACTGCCGTTCCTGAAAGCAAGACTCCGAGAGCACAAAGGTCCCACAGCCAAAACACACCACAACACAGACAGACTCAGGAAAGTGAGCCATAGTGGTTATCGAACATTACAAGATAAGAGGCACGACACCTTCAGTGACTTCTGTGACAGAACTTGTTGAGAGAACTTGCAACAAAAATAACTAGGTAAATCACAGCACAGCAAATTGGTGGTATGGCAGAAGTACTTAGAATGGTGAAGGCAAAGTAATCAAAAAGATGTAATCATTTACCAATCATTATCAGCTCTTATTAGACGATCATTATTTGACCAATATATATATCAGGATCTCTACGAACCCAAATTCTGTTTCATAATCCATATGCAGTTTGATGAAGTAGGAAGAATTTTAGTGCTAATTTACAATATTAAAACACTTCCGCATATTTAGTGTACTGAGTCTTGAATCCTTCCTTCTACTTCATGTAATTCAGATCCTAAGGTATCAGAGTTATGGTAATTACATCTTTGTATTACAAAGACAAAACCACAGCCTTAAGGAGGAAATATAATAATTCCCACTGATCTAGAATTTGTGATCCCAGAACTTTCCTGATGGACTAGATTCACTTGCTGAAGGGCAACTAGTTCAATGAAAGATTCAAAAGGAAGTACTGAACAAATGGCTTTGAAACTACTTAAGCCAGAGCATCCAAGATTACACAGACACAATGGCTGCTTTAGCAGTTGTCAGGACAACAGTTTCACTTAATATTTAAATAATTATACTTAATGTGAAAGAAATATACAGCCATGTGGTATTTGCCTGTCTGTATTTTCCTTAATGAGTGCAGAACCTATAAAAAAGGCTCATTAGTGTAACCCCCCAACAGAAGATCACCTTTTTAATCCTGTTCCTGACAAAAAAAAAAAATCTTTGTAAACAGCCTGACTGATCACATGTTAAGAAAGTTTTTGTTATTGATTTATTTTGCAGAAATTTCTAGGAATTTCATAAGTAAACCAGAACTTCATGTTAGGTCTGTTCTGGCACACAAAAGTAAGCTGTTCCTGACTCTAAAAAGGATGCAATCTAATAAATATTGATGCAATCTTCTTGCACTTAAATAGAAGAATTAAGATTTATATATTTGTGTGCACATACATATGCCCTACATACACTTAGAAACACAAAGAACACCCTACTGAGGGGGAAATAAAAAAGTTGGCCAGGATTATGATACAATTGGACTGTTCAGCCAAACTACTACCACAGACATGACTGTATGCACCACCACCACATGCCTCTTTGAGACAGCATGGATGTGCAGGTGAGCTACAGGACAGCCCTAAAAAGGGGATTACAGGGGATGCAGACAGAGTACGGCCAGGTATTACAGATCACAGGACAAAACTAATGCTTTAGAACCACTTGCACTTCAGGTCATGGCATTGCTAAGTCACAGATGTAAGTTAGCTACACACACGAGCCAAGCTGTGTCACCTGGAAGCCAAATGGGTGGCTGAGGCCCTTGGAGGGCAAGGACCCCAGCTTCCATCTTGCTCAGCCCCTGAGGCACAACCTTGGCTGCTCACCTCTCCGACAGGTACTCTGACCCATGGAGAGAGAGATACCTCAGGTGCGTGAGCTGCCCTGTTGCATTAAATGCTGTTTTGTTGGCACGTGAAGAATTTTGGGGGGATGGGGGGACTAGGAATCGTACCCCAGATATCTCACCTCCCACATGGGTGTACTAATCGCTAGTACAGAGAATCACAATGTTTTTCTAAACCAACAAGTTCTGGGTATTTCACACAAACCTCACCACTTCTGTGTAAGAGGACAGTCATTTTACACCTAGGTCCACATCACATTAATAGTGAGACCTCTTAAAAACGTGATTGGACCCTTGGCAAAACTAGTCCATCTGTTCTGTTCTTCAGCTGTTTCAAAATTAATCTTGTTATTTTAGGTCAAATGAAGTGTTTCAAGTACTCCAAAACTCTGTGTTTTACTTTGGTAACAAGAGATAAAAACTGTTAATATGAACCTTAAATATTTGTACATTATTGGTGTGCTGAATAACCCAATCAATTCAATTATTCACTCAGAGAGGAGACACTGAGCTCTACTTAGAAAAATCCATTTTAGTTATTGCTGGATTTTTATGAAAACTGAAGGATGGCTTTTCCTGGACGACTGGAATGAAAATGACAGCTTTACTTTTGCTTAGCCTTCTTCAAAATTTTTCAAGATAAATTTTTTTAAGCTTTAATTAAAGTTAAACCATATTTATAATAATTTTTGCTTTCTGTGGTGTCAACTGAATACATAAACAGGGATTACTCTATAAGCAACAGATATATTTGAAGTAGTATTTCCTAACTACTATGTTGTAATCTATGCTCAGCAAGGTCAGAACCTGACACTGTGCTGGAGAAGTTTGTGCCTGAGATTCCTTACAACAACAATAAGCATGAATTACTGAACTGCTGTTATTCAGCAGACATGCCTCTATAGGCATCAGATTCATGGGACCACTGTAACCATCACAGTACTGACCTCTGTGAGAGGTTTTCCAATAAAAAATACTAACTTTTCCTCCTCCAGGTCCTTCTTGATTTTAGTGCCTGGCACAGGGCTACATCCATTTCCGTAAACTTTGGGTAAAAAAATATGTTTGAATAACCTTGATGATTTAATCTACATTGAAATGAAATTAATTTCTTCTTATGCTCCCCAATATTTGGGCATAAAGTTACACTTGGTATCAGTACAGTGCATGGATAGCTACAGTCGGCACATTTAATGTATTTACATAGAAAAAACATTAATCTTAGGGAAATCAAGCAAGGTCTTGTATGCAGTGCCAGAGAACACATTAGCTATATCTCCCAGTACATACACCAGACACATCCTTTGAATAGGAATACCTTTATACTTACTGGTATGCATCACACCTTCCCTGGAGTTACTGAAGATGGCATGCGATGGCCTCGTAGAAGACCAACCTGTTGCCCCTGCCCCAGCTATGTGCTGGGGCACATGTGCTGCTGTATGATCATTAGAAAAATTCACCGAAAAATTTCCCCATAAAACTTGTTAACTTTTAAAAATCTTCTGGCACATGAAGAAAAATTAGTCTCAGCTAAAAAAAAACAACCTCCCAAGCCAAACTATAACCGCCATCCAAATATCCTGCTGGTAATGATTTTGTGCACTGAAATGTTACATATACTACTTCAATTTCTAAATCTGCATTTCAGATGAAAAAGTGCAAAATAAGGTTTAGCAAATTAGATATTAAAGATTTTGCTGCTGACTGCAGTTTCTGTTACATTAGACAAGCACATTATTTGCCTTAGCAGGCAGAAGAACAATGACTAAAGGCTATTATGCCATAACAGCTACATTAAAGATAACTGTAAAAATAACTGTAGATTCACAACTTCAGTTCTGTGTAAACATTTTCAGCAGCATTTCTGTATCTTTAATTTGGTTTGCAGTGTCACATAAAGAACAAGGCTTTAGCCAAGGAATATGGATTGACAATATTAAAGTCTTGCAAATTTAAAAATAATAGTACTGACCTATTACTCTACATCTATGTTAGCAAATATTTTAGGAATAAAATGAAGTGGCTGCTGCTGAGCTCCTCACACTCCTATTACATGTGGTTTGGGCAGTATACTGTGGATTAGATGCTGCCTCATCTCCTGTGCTGAAAAGTCTTACTTCCACATGTAATTTGAAGCTTCCCAATAGGAAAACCTACTGGGACATGGGAAGTCCTTGCAGTGGGTGGAGGCCATGCACAGGAATATTGGGGTCTAAATAAATTACACACCAAAGGAAGTTTGGAGTGCTTTTGGAGAAGAGACTGCTTAATTCCACCTATAAGGAATCTACTTTTTTTTACCCCCAAAACCACTATGGGAACTGAGTTTGCACATGGTAAGTGTAGACCATCAGGGAATTCACTTCAAAACTGCATATTACTTCTCTGATCTGAATGATTGTTGTAGATGCAGACTTGCAGAAATACCAAACCATTTACAGCACATTTATCTTTCTGAACTCTGCTACCACTTTTTTGCTATCACTTCAAAGAGGTTCAGGCCTTTTTAGGTAATGCTTCTAGAAAAATGTCATGTAGTATTATTACACATCACTTGGTTAATTAAGCAGTACCATTTGCGGAAATACTGTGCAGCAGTGGGTTGCTGTTGCTAATGATGTGACTTAAGAGATGCAAAAAAGAAACAGAAGTGGGCACAAAATACTGCAGAATGTGTGCTTAAAAAATAAAGCCTAATTACTCAAGTTTCTGTAACCAAGAGATATATCAACAGAAGATTTAAAAGCAAGAGAAACTGTAGATAAGTATCCACATATATCTGGATACTTATTTCCTGAATGCTCCACAGGGATTCCTCTATCATGTGCAGTCCCATCCCCAAAGAAACCTAGCTTCCCCACAAGCAGGATTATCACATAGATACCTGCTGCTGGCTTTTTGCACCTTCTGCCAGCAGCAGTCACTGTGAAAGGATGAGCACCCAATTAATTCTGGTAAGAACTGGAAGAGAGTTAAGAAACAGTACATTTTGTGTGTTTGCATGGATGTGTCATGTGCTTGAGGTTTCATAACCTTGTTTACCTTAGTCATTCTGTCATCTGAGTTCTTGACATTGTACTTTTAATCCCTGGAGCATATGCAGTACATGTCTACTTGTACGGATATGATCCACTCCCCTGAAAGATGGGAAGAGGGTGGATTTGATTCTACCAATCCAGCAGGTTGCAGCAGGGTTCACATCAAGTCTGACTCTTCCACTGGGCATCAAAGCAACCTCAGCAGGTGATGTGTCTTCACAAGCCCTTCATTCTTCATGCTTTGTTTTGCTTCCCCCAGTGCAAAAAGCTGTACCTAGTGAGTTGTGGAGTGATTGTCTCAAATCCTGGACAAGTCATCTGCCACATATCAGCTTTTCAGAGTAGAGATGTATGAAGCCCAAAGGGAACAGACTTTGAAATATATTCAAGGACATGCTCAGACTTAAAATTTTTCCTCATAGCAGAATTTCCTTACCAGCAACATGCAAGCATTGCTCAGCGGATGACATGGGAATACATTTAAGAAGCTGAAGATAGTTCATTTGCACATCTCTGATTGCAGCTTACATCTGTGCTGTTTAGTAATTGCTGTGAAAGCAACAGCTGTAACATCACTACCAATCGTTTCAGGTTAGGGACAGCCCTGAAAAGGAGCCACCAAACCAGGGTGACAGAATCTGTAAAATCTGGGGAAGTTAGGAGTTAGAAGCTGGGCATCTAATGGCTTTAAGGATAAAGTAAAGTTTACTTTAAGGATAGAGTAAAACACAGGCCAACATGTTTATTTGTGCTGCAGTCCACTCTGTCTCCAAGTATCTGAGAGATCCGGCCTTCTTTTGATAGGCCAAAACTGTTGCAAGTACCTGCATCAACATGCCCACTCTGTTGGGTGGTGGGAGACAGAGAAATAGGAAGGGATAAGGACACATGGGCTGCTCAGAAGGTCCATATGGTTGGATGCAATAGACAGAAGATAGCTAGAGGCATGCAAGACTAAACATAGCACAGTCGTATGAGGTGGCAGGACTCCGTAGGGAACACAAGCACACCAGACAGCTGCCTGCATTGTCCAAAATAAACAGGGAGATTCACAAGCTCTGATCAGAAAAAAGCAAAAGCAGAGAAGACAGGTTGAAAGCTATGCCTAGCATCAAAACATATCATGGCTTGAAACCCATCAAGGCTGTTAATACTAAAGGTCAGTGTATTTAATTAGTCATAGGAATGTCTACCTATGAATTGCTGTCAATGAAACATCAGCAATTACCTTTCATGTTTAAACAACCTTGCACAGTGTTTTACATAACAAGGTGTGTATCATCACTCAAGTTTAAATGGGACTATTACAATCAACCACTAATAAGTACACACTGCAAGGCAAGAATTTCCTGATGAGAGCTTCTACAGCAGCAGCAGATGCATAACTCCAGAATATTTTCTCCTTTCATGTTTTCTACCAGAGCTAACATGAAGATTTCTGAAAAAGAGTAACTCTGTGCAGTGATGGAAGATTGGGACAAGCCTCCCTCAACTCCATCAGTACTTCAATCCAACAAGGAACTGGATAATTGGATTTTTTTTTTCTTTTTTTTGTGGTGATATGAGGCTCACTATCCCTAGTTAATTTCTAGCTATATGTCAATACAGTTTTATGTTCCCTTTAATGTGTGTGTGTGCACTTGGTGATAGCATTTCTAGGGATGTATTAACCACCAGTGATACCTTGTGCTTACTACATCCACAGGAAAAGATTAAAAAAAAAAGAAAGAAGGAAAAGGCTAAAATTGCATTAAATATATCTGATTTCTTCATTATCACTTCCTACCAGCTATCCTCAGTTAGACAAACCACGTTCAACTAGTTTTAAAATACTTAATCACATTACTGAATTATTCTTTGGTGTTTTTTTTAAAAAAAAGACGTCATTGCCATGAGGGACATGCAGTCACTGTGTTAATCCATGAATATAATGTACTGTATTATACTTGCTTGATAAGTTTGAGGAACAGAGGCTGGTAGGTCCAGGAGGTTATTAAAAACTAGAAGGAAGAGCTAGTTCTATGTAAATGCAGGCTGTTACACAGCACAACTAGAAAAAAACACGTACATATTGGATGCAGCATAATCACCTTGAAGGATCACCAATCATATTGACAAGTTGCAGGAAGACTGAGACATCTATCAATTGTGAAGAGCCCATTTTCCAGGTAGGGTTACATATTTTGGCAGCCTTATGCCATTAAAGAGAGTTATATTCCTACCAAATCAGTTTTCCAGTCCAGTTCCCTCATGTGGCATCACCAGCATTTCTGCAAGGTCCACCACTGGGACAGCTTGATCCACCTGGGAAAGAAGATGCTGAGGCCAACAGCCTGGCCAAATCACTGCCTGGAAAACCAAAGGAGGCCTACAGAAAGCTAACTCTACAGCCCTATCACTTTACATGCTTAATAAAAAAAGTTTCTTATTTTCAGAAGAACAGTACAGGGATTCACTTATGCAACAAATTTAATGAAAGACCCCTCCGCACAGTTGCTTACACTACCAACGTTAGATCTGTTAGTGTCCATGCTTTGCCTGTAATGCAAGCATTGATTTTGATTAGTATTCTTATTTTTATAGAACTCTTCTGGGAGGGTTTTTGACAAATATCTTTCTATGAAGAGTCTCACTTGTCACAATCCAGTATTTTCTATTAAAACATCCCATATTTGGAATCTTGGAATATTTTTTGCCTTGAGAAAATAGTTTTCTGTACAAAAAAACTGTTCTCTATGTCACACAGCCCTTCTGCTCCACTTCATAAAGTGATCAAAACTAGTTCCTTCAGATAAACAATACTGGATAGAAAAATACATTTCAGGGTTTGGACATGATGTGTTTACATAATTGGCTTTCTCATGCTAGTCTAAAGACGTGGTTTCTTTGCTGCCAGACAGGGCTTGCTTTTGTCTGACAAAAACATGCTGCAGACAAAGATTTAAAATGATTAGTGGAATTGCCAAGGCAGGAATTTAAGTGGCATTTAACAAAACCACCGAACATCTTAAGCCTCCCCTCTTATTGCTACCTTAGAAACCCTCAAACCAAAGCTAACCCCAACTTGTTACTAAAGACTGAAACCCGTGATTGCCTCAAACATCCATAGCTAGTATTTACACAGGTTACAGAACACAGAAAGACTCAAAAGAAAATGTCACATTTGGTCTAATACCACTGAAATGAACAAAGGGAAAAAAAAAACCAAAACCAACAGAAGCAGCGGTCAATACATGAAAGGAGCTTTGTACACAAGTAAGCATGAAATAGACTGAATACATAGACTTTGTCTGATAATTAATCTACTCCAGGTATCTTGCTCTATAACCCAAGTAAACACAAGATACACTCAGTGTTTGCGAAAGGCAACTAAGCAAGGTTGGGATTTACCCCCTACCCTTTCCTTCAAATCACTTCAAGTGATTTCACCTACTTTCATCTTGCCAGCCAATTTCCTTCTGAGGTGGACAGCTCGCTCAGTTTTTGATGGAGGTGGTGGGTTGATCCCAACAGCCAAACACCCTCAACAAGCTGCTTGCTCACTCCCCTCGCCGTTGGGATGGGGAGGAAACAGAAGAAAGGTGAGAAGACTTGTGGATCAAGATAATACTTTGATAGGGAAAGCAAAAGCTGCATGTGCAAGCAAAGCAGAAATAGGAATTCATTCATGACTTCCCACCAGCAGGCAGATGTCCAGCCACTTCCTGGCAAGGGGTAAGTGGGGGCAGAGTAGGAAACAGAAAGTATTCAGACTGTGCAAGCACCACTCAGCAAAAGCCAAAACATTGATATTATATCATGACCATTTTAGGCACAAATCCATAACACAGCACCACAGGATTGCTATGAAGAACATTAACTCCATCCCAGCCAGACCCAGTACAGCAGGACAGCTAGCTGCTCATCCCCAAGCCCTTCCCACCAATAAAGAGAATAGAAAATAGACCAGAGTAGGTTCCTTTGCTACCAAACTTGAGCAGACTACTGGAAAGTACTTAGCAGAGCAAAAAATTACTATGGGGAAAACACTCCAACATTACAGCATTTACAGCTTAGTTTCTTCAGTGTTTGCAGACATCTTTCTTCCTAAATGCATTGTATCTATTTTGTCATAAACCTCACATGCTGAGCAAAGACTAAATACTCAACATGTTAAATACACACCATCCTATCACAGACTGTCCTTGTTCTATACATATAAATTGTGATTTGTGAGGCATAGTCAGAAAAAAAAAAGTTTAGCGGGAGTTTCTTCCTAGCTTTTAACAATGCTGAAGATTATCTTGGAGTTAAATGGCATGGGTAATTAGTGTTGCATCAATTTTAATCCTCTCCTAATATTTTGAGAAATTATTGTCTTTGTCTTAACTTTAGAAGACAGCTTTCAGAACTAGTTCAATGAAAGATGTAGATGTTTTTTCAGGGTTTAGAATAGCTTTGTAAATATGCAAAAATATCAGCTAAGTTGAGACCTATTACTTCAATGCCTAGAAGTTCTTACATTTTCTCCTAATTCATTTTAGGCTTTAATTTACCATGAATAACCAAGAGTTATTTATATTTACAGGGTACATATTGTACTCACAGGCATGCAAAATATAATTTGTCTCATCTAATGAGTCATAATTAGCTTTTGTTTTTACCTTTCCAGAAGCAGAATATTTTTAACATATTCAACTAGAGTTATTTTTACCCAATGATTTATACAATTCTTTTTAATAAGAGCAGCCATATGTCAGCCTATCACTACTACTGCAACTTATTTTCAGATAAAGCAAAAATGAAAAAGCCTACATAAAGGAAACATTACATGAAGAAAAAAAAAAGTATTTTTGCCTCTAAATAAAGGCAGCTATGACCAAAACTTTTGGACTTTTTTAAAAAGCTTATGAAACTTTCACAAAGATGCCATTTCTCTCCTCAGAAATTTGAGTACAACTCTAAATAATCTGGAAATCTAAAGAGAGTTAAAACATATGTTAAGCATAAGAGACAGCTCTCCATTACAGCAAATAACACACACCCTCGATCTCTTCAAAACACTTGCACCATATGCTATGAGGTGTGAAAACACACTTGTGTGCAGAGTCTTCCTTGGCAAAAAATTTCCTGTTAATTGTTAGGAAGATGCCACTTACAGTCTGATTTTTATGAAACTTAGATCCTAGCTAAGGGATGATGTATGAAAATATGTAAAATACCACTTCATCTCTATAGTGGTCCTCCAACAATGACAACATGCCCAGTTTGGAAACATTAGTCAACGAGGAAAATTAAATGCTGAATATTTCAGTTCCTTCAGAAAGTTACATTATGGAGCAGAAGTTATGGAACAGAGATCATAGAGCTCAATACATCCAGAACAGCCACATTTATTTAAGTTAAAGAAAACAATTTCTGCTGTTCGTTCAGTTAACCCTCACCCTTCAGTACTAAACTAGTAAAGTTATTTTTGAACTCTGAGAGGGGAGACTTGTAAATAAACAGGAAGTTCTTCCTTTAACCACCAACGGGCAGTTAGGAATGTGCAGCCATGAAAAAAATAGGGAAACTAAGATTTTAAGATTCTTAAAACATCATTTGAAAGCACAACTGTGACTGAAAGATTAATACAGAAAAATATCATCCTGCGTTATGTCCAAGTACCATAGAATTTCTTACCTAGTCTGGTATCTTACTGTTCAAACAGCTGGTCTCCCTTTCTCAGAGGATTAGCTACACCACTTTTCTGTCTTTCAGAGCACATGGTTAACTAACTCTTTACTAAACTGAAAATAATGAGCAAGAAAAATTTCGTAGGAGAAATAAAAGAAACCCAAACAAAGATCAAACAGTTTTTCCATTAAAATCTGTTTTCCAGAAGTATTCACCAATCTGAAATAACCATTCCGTTCTTCATCTTCAAAATAAACCTCAGCACAGTAAGGCTTGAGTAGTGGGAGGAGGAGAAAACAGCAAGGAAATCAAAACTTACTGCCCATAGAATATGCCATTCTAGTGGATGCCTGCCTGCTATTGCAATTCAAGAACTCGAATTATTCAGTGCAAGGAACCATTCAGCACACACAATGCAAGATGGAGGGAAGGTCAGCCTGAATCTTCACATAAACCAGCAGGTGAGGACGAACTTGAGTTCCCATTGACTGTTAGAAATACTGTGGAGCAACAGTTTCTGGGGCCAGAGCTACCAAAGATTACCACTACTCTTTTAGGTGACAGGGAAGCGTATATTTCTAAGTGTAGAAATACAAATCCTTATCAGTCCTTCACACTAAGAGGGGTTATCTTTAAAGAGAGTTCTTCCATGATGTCTAAATCTCTGCAGAGAATATTGTGCCCAGGGATACATCCCCGTGGACTACTTAATTTACTTCTGTGATGGAGCTAAACTATCATATTTGACTGAAGAGTGCGGATTTGAGGTGCACCCAAGCAAAGAAGCTCTGGAACTCATGTGCTCCTCGGAACATGTCTGAGTCTTCAACAAGTTGTGGTGACAGGCAGCTACAAGCCTCAGTGCATAAGGGTAAGGAGGGACCTTAGTTAAGTCTTGCAACCTGAGTGTGATGCTAGACAGAAAGTGAAACAGCTGTAGCTGAATTCCTCTTCATAATCCATCTGAAAATAAAACGCAGGAAGAAGAAATTGTCTTTCCATGGGCACTGCAGGGGAAAATTTTCCAACCTCACAAGACAGGCATTAGCACACCCACCATTAGAATGTAGAGGTGGACCCCAAAAAAGCCCTAATTATTATGCTTCCTATATTTACAAGTTCATCTTGCAAATCTTGTACTCTGCTTTTTTTACTCTATTGCTACACAGAAGAAAAACATGCATAGAACAAATTTCTACCAATTTCATTAGACTTTTTCTAACCAAGACAAGTTCCTGATTTCAAGATGAAGCAAAATCTAATTAATACTCTCCTCCAGTGTTAAGACCACTGTACCATCCTTTTGCAGTACAAGCAATGAAACCATATATGCATTTGTTTTATCCTCCTCAGAGTTTATTTTGCATGTAATTTTATACAGTTTATACTTCACATCATACATTTATTCCTTCTCTTGGAAAAAAAAGGTTTGACACAGACACTTGCCTTGCATTACATTTTGAAATCTGGAACTGGTGCCAGTAAAAAAAAAAAAACAAACCACCCTATAAAACATATTAGATCAATACAATGTAAATATAACATGTATTAGAAGTTGCTCGTTATTTCACTACAAGGAAAATAATCTGGAAAAAAAAAAAGATAATCAGTTCCAGTTGCTAAAACAGTTCAGTGAATTTTCTTTAAAGTCTTAGTGTAACGGGAATGCTTTTATTAGCCCACTACCAAACAATGATCAAACTGGTGTAGAGGAAAATGGAGCATGATTCTAAACAGCATTATGGTACTCAACTGCAATATAAAATTCTGTCACACAGAACATAGCAGACTGGGGATGTTCATAAAGTCCTTTCAGTGTGAACTCTCTAAGTAAAAGACTGTTTTCCATCATGCTGCATTATTCCATCATATCCCTTATTTCGTTTAAGAAGTAAGCCACAAGTAAGCATTCCAAGAACTGTAATTGGATTTTCAGGGTTGGCACAACTATTCAGTAATTTACACAATGGTTCACGTAGGAAACTGGGTAAAATTATGACTTGGAAATGGTCACGGACATCTTCCTCTTTGGCTACTTTAAAAGTTAGAAAATTCAGATTTGTACAAAAGACATTCATTTCAGAACCAATTCAAATATGTTTTTAAATAAGTGGAACAAAATAAAGCATGTCTTGTTAATTTGGTATTAATTTTCCAGAATACTCTGCAATACTTTTTCAAATATACAAAATCTTACTCTTTACAAAAAAGTTGTAGCTCATGAAAGAACTCACTTGAGTAATCTTAGCAGCACTCTGATAATTAACTACCTTGATTTTACTGAAAAAACACCTTAGTTTGATCACCGTATTCTGAGTCTGCTTCTTCATGAGAAGCAATGTTTCAAAAGTTTTAAAAGTGCAAGAACATCACCGTGTTCCAAGCTGAAAGGCAGCTTCTGGATATAGTGAAATCAGTATTGCAAGGTCCTGACACGAGTGAAATAAATGCAATGGGAAGAATTACATGTTAAGTACATCTTCCAGTGTGGTATCATTGCAGTAAGAACACAACACTCTTCTCACTGAACATTTCTAGTCATCTAAGTAAAACGGTTGTGTCATTTTCTTCAGCTGTAGCAAGTGAGATGCACAGACTAAGTGATTTGATTGGGAGCAAATAACCAACACACGCAATAGCATCAGCAGGTCACCAGTCAATTGGCCTGCTCGTTTTGCTGTTCAGCATTTTTGTGCAATTTTAATTAAATAAAAAATGGCAAAGTACAATACTCTCAGAGGACCTTCTCATCCACTTGAACATTTCTAATTCCATGTTGGACTTCACTGAAGAAGAGGAGCCTCAAATTAGGTCCCACAAACCGTTAAGGCTGCCTTTTAGCCAAAACCTTCTGTTTTATTTAAGCAAACTACTTACTTTTAGTAAGAAGCCTTACTATATAATAAACATTTGAATTCACTATCAAAAAAGAGGATTACAAGAAATAACAAACTTTGGAGCAGGATCACTCTTGTTATTCCTGATAAAATTATGTAAACAACAATTTAATTGAGAATACCTGCTGCTTTGCAATATCTTAAGTGTAATTTTGTACTACTAGAACTACAAAACCAACGTTTTCCTTTCTGCCTCTTTCGTAAAGTTTCCTCAAAAGAGGTTCTAGCAAGTCAAGAGCTCTGCAATTATATGTGAATATTAATCTTAAATTTTAAACACCTAATACTACTAAGTTTCAGAAAGCCTCCTTAGAGCAAGTTTTGTTATACTTAGTACTAGTACAGCGTATCAGCACTTCTTTTACGACTTGCTTCTTCACTGGTAGTTACAGAGAACTTCATTTTGGGATATCCGTATTCTGAAGCACAATAGCCACTCTGCTTGGAATGTACACCTAGTAAAAATATGACAAAAACAAGAACAGCTGAAAAAAATATCAACCTCACAGGACAACTTCTAAATAGCAGCATGTGAAAAAATACATATGAAATATTTTAACTGTTAAAAATTTGTCATTTGTACAATGTTGTGGGTCATATTAGTCACACTTAAAGATTATTGGCTGCTTAGTCCTCAGCACTTGAATTACACAAGATAATCCAAAAGTTTAAAAGGCAGCTTCATTGCAGACTTTTTTTTTTTATCTTACCTTGATATATTTTAAAGTGCCTACCAGTAGAGGGCCTCATATGACTTACAATGACAAGTTTCAAAAACCTGAGATCATCTAGGTCAATGGACCATACAATGATAAATGACAAAGTTTCACAACAGCATTTGAACACTCTTCTGCTGCGAATTAAAGTTGCCCCAAGGTCTATGATATCATCTCATGCAGGTAAATAGCAGTAATATGACAGAGCAGTGTATTCATCTCACTCCTAGTATCTATGCCGTTTCAGTGTCTGAGCAATAAAACTCACTCTCAAAACGAGACAGATTTAAAATTAACCATTCAATTATTGCATTTTGCTACACCCTTTTTTCCTGATCACCATGAAAAAACCCAAAAACGTATAATCAAAAGACTTCCCATAGATCACAAGAGAACTTGTTGCAATATATTTTATGTGACATTTCTTCCAAGCAGAGTAGAATCACAATCGGAAGACAAGACCGGTATGTACTACCTACCAATTACCTTGATATATGGTACTCCATCAATTGTCAAGCATGTGAACGTGTTTGCTGAACAAGTCAATAAAAATGCAATTATAAAAGGTAACACAAGATTGAAGATTATTTCCTTCATTCTGACAATATCCTCTTTTGGACTATCCTCCATCCCCATGGAATATCTAATATTCTGCAATTTCAACTATGTTATCTGCAAACTAGAGCCTGATGGCATGAAAGGCTTTCATAGTTTTCAAAATGGAATAAAGCAATAAAGCAAAAAGCTTAAGGAAAAGGAGAAAAATGAAAAGAACAGCTGATCTTCATTGAACCAGACGGAGTTATGTCCAATGCTTCTTGAAAGGCAGTGAGCATAATGATTTCCCCTAAGGTTTCAGTGATAAATAGCTTCTACGAATCTGTGCAGGAAAGGAAATACTTAATGAAGTCAACTAGCTCAGAATGTATATATAAAGGAGAGATTTTTAAATAGTGTATTGAGAAATTCAGCACTCTGGGTTTGTAAGATGAAGTAAGAAAGCAGAAGGAGCAAATAGAAATAATCTAACAAAGAATGTGTAAAAAGTTACTTCCGTTAAGGGAACAAAAATTAATACAGGACACAGCAATTCTCAATTATATTCTGGTCAATAATGTGTCAGACCCTAGGAGGAGTAAATTAGCCCAGTTCCTTTAAAGTCAATTTACATCTGCTCAGAATCTGAGAGTAGTGCAGAAGCATCCCACTCCTACCACTTCACTGCCAATCAGAATTTTAAAACTAGTTTTAACTACAATTTCAGAACTTTTGCAAATGATGTTATTTAGACTGATGAGATGTTTTCTGTTTTCCATGAAGATAGGCAACTGTCAGCTTATTACTTTAGTCATGTTTTTTTCCTTACCTGGGCAAATTAAACATGTGTTTTAATGTCTTTTGTTTTAGTGGGCTTCTTGCTAAATCACAGTAGAGCCAAATAAGGTATTATCTCCTAATCTTATAAACTTATTTCTCTGGTCAGTGTAAACACCTCTAAGGCTTAGATAAAACTGAAAGAAGCAACAAAACAATTAGGGCATGATGAATAAGTATAAATTATTGATTAAATATTAATATTAATTATTTCCAGTGCTGTACAATTTTTTTAAAAAGAAAAATATTACAAAAGTATTTGTAATAAGAATTGTATCTCTCAGGATTATTACTCCCCCCACACCCAACAGTATTTCCAGAAATACTACAGTGTATTTGCTCTGGCTTTATTATTTGTCTAATAGAACACAGAACAATTGTGTGATAGAGAGGGGATCTCAGCCGTGATTTCTCACCTATGCTCCTTCCAATGCTGCCTTTCCAATCCAGTATTATTGCTTTTCCTTCAGCACCTATCACCTGAACTACTGCTCATGTAGTAACATATCCCCATTAATTTAAATTTATTTTCTCTATCCTCTTCCTGAGTGGACTGAAGTGTACCGAGTAGACTGTGCTCCAACCATATGCTAAAAAAAGTCAGGAAACCATTACTGACAGGATGAGTTGAAATGCAAGCATCTTACTGTATGTTTGAGTCCAGACATTTTCAAATAAATAAAAATATGGTTAATCCTTAGCTAAAAGCTAATTAACTAGTAACTAGTATATTTAAATTGATGTCTCCACCTGATTTAGATTAAGAACTCTGCTTGCTTATAATACTTTAATCTATTGTTCTGATTCATATTAGAACATATACATTCAGCACTTAATATTATAGATATTATTATTATAGAAATAAATATGCAATAGCATACAATAAAAGGCAAACATCCTCAGACACTGGAACAACCATGCTCAGTTATGTCTTTCTTAAATCCTGAAAAAAATGGCAACCACAGTTCCTTTTCGCATTTCCTAGGTAAAGTACCACGGTGGGTGTTTTCTTCTTTTCTTCTCCTTTTTTTTTTTAATCTTTAAATTATTTAGGTACAAATTATAATAAAGAATTTTAAAGAGAATTCCTACACAGTGAAATGCATTAATGAAGACACCTGTTCTGACATGTTAAGAGACGTGTCTGTGACAAACTCCATTCCATTTCACTTAGTATCCAGCATAACGCTGGCACCTTTTCAGTCAGGCTGCTACTCAGAAAGTTGGTTTCTAAGCTTGGACTGATGCATGAGATTCCCCTGGACAATTTTTCTTCATTAATTTTTTATGAAGCTTCTGTTGGCTAAACCCTCAAAATCTATTGAGACACACCTGCATTGGACCTCTAACATTCAATTTATTAACCACTCACCCTAATTCAGTGTCATCTACAGATCTGCTGAGGGTATGCCCTGTCTCATCACTCCAGTCACTGTTGAAGACTCCAAGCAGTATCAACCCCAGCAGCAATTCCTAGCTAGAGCGCTCTGCTTGATTCCAGTCAACAGCTGGACACTGAGTTTCTGAATCCTAAAACTGCAGAAGTCCAACCAGTTTTTAACTCACTTGAATCTTATCCAGCCTGTATTTCCTCAGCTCCTAGGTAAGAATGCTCTAGGAGACAACACTGAAAGTTCTACTGCATTGATTGTAGTAACCTCAAGCATGCAGCCAGAATCACTTAATCACAGGAAGCAATCAGGTTGATCGTGCATGTTTTGCCTCTACTAAAATCTGGGTTGCCTTTATGATTGACTCATCTCATATACCCCACTTGTTTGGATACAGATTGGATACAAGAAGAGGTGGTCCTTGACCTCTCAAGGGACTGAGGGGAGAGGCTAACTGGCCGACAGATAATTCAGCCTGCCTTTTTGCTTTTACTACAGCCTTTGTTCAGTTGTCAGAAATTTCCCCTGACCACTATGATTTTTCACAAATGACAGTCAGCAGCCTTGCAATTACATCACTGACATCTTTCCAAATCTCTGGGTTTATCTCATCTTTAAGATGTCCCTAACCTATTGCTCCACTACTGCTACTTTCTTTCCAGTAGTGTACTGGTACACAAAAGGGTCTGGGAGCAAACTCTGCCCTTGGAATCTGCGCTAAAAAAGGCATCAAATACTCCTGTACTCTCCATAGTGCCCATCACAGGTTTGACTCTTCCCTCTGTCAAGGGACTTAATTTTTTTCTTAAGCTGCTTTTGCTATTAGTATACCTGTAGAATCCCCTTCCTGCTGCTCTTCATTATCTTTAGCTAGTTTGTACATAAATTGTACATAGCCTGAGATATACACCTACCTATAGATAGGTAAGTACAGTAAAAGTATATAGAGATGTCCTGATTAATATCATCATAGCAGACCTTGTAAAAGGTCAGTAAAAGACATTCATCGGTACAAGACATTATCAGAGATATGCGATTCCTGATGTTTTTCTGTATCTTAGGAGGAGGGTCTCAGAAGTTTATTCTTGTCTTTTCATATACTGACACTGAATTACATAGTTCCAAATACCAGCTTCAGTTCTACTGATCTCTGCTCTTCTAACCTTCTTCTTTCTGATCACAAGGTTTATCCCATTCATGTCTCCTTCACCATTTCATGAGGCTCACTTGATGAACATGGATAGAACTGAAAACCCAAAGTACAGAATACTAAAAAGAATACATTCAAAGCTAACCATCTTGACTATATAAGTCAATCAAATCACTCTCTGAAACGTTCTTCTGTTTAAAGTTTTCTGTGTTCACCTTAAAGGCCCTTCCCAACTCCTTCCTCCCCAACAAGCTCATCCATGAAAGAAAGGGCCTCAGGAGGCCCAAACTCCCTGCTGAAAGCAGGGTCAGCTATGAGGTCAGACCAGGTTACTCAGGGCTTTACATATCTCAGTAAATTGGCTCTCTGCATCAACTGCTTATGTATTACCTCGTGTTCTCTAAGGTGTCACACGAGCTCTGCTATTTTAGGAAACTGTGAAGACATCTAAACCCACACAGAGGAAGACTCACGAGGCCTGTTCTGATGGGGGAGTGGAATATGGGGAAGGGAGAACATCAGATCTATTTGGGACAGAATTGGGGTGACTCAGCTGTGAACAGAAGTTTTTGACAAAGTTAACCTTCAAATGTTTAGTCATCAAACTATCATTGAAAGTCTCTTTATTCTCAATGGAGTATTCAGCAGGAATAAAGTAGAATAATTGTGGTTGACTTCACAGGCAAATCATGTGGATAAGAATGTTGTTTGTAAGTCAAATACATACAAAATTGTTTTTTGTTATCACCTCTGACCTTTCTATATTGTACGTGCATTTAAACTCTGAGGCAGTTACACTGTCTGAAACCAGGCAAATCCCACACAGACCAAGGCTTCTGGCACTAAAATAGCACAGCCACTCTAATAGAGACAAAACCTCCCCTTACTACAATCAAGCTATTTTCCACCGACATACACAGTGTTCTATCAAGATCACAGTCCATTCATGTAGGCTTTCTCTCAAACAGAAAAGAACAACTGATGTTACTACTAATTGCCAGGAACACATATGATGCTTTTCACCCATATAAGTGTTTACTCCTTATACTTTTTTGCTGTAAATATCCAGATAATTTCAAGAAATGAGAGATTATAAAAGCTAAGAATACAGGAATACCACACACAAGGCACTTGTGAACATCAACAGTTACAAGCAGGAAGCTCGCCTTAGATATTTTGGGAGAGGACTACAATGCATAGCCATCTCCAAATGTATCTAAAACCCCACAAACAAGAAGTTTTGCAAATGACAACTGCTTCTTTCAGATCTGTCAGACTAGATTCAGTACCAGGTGCAAGCACAACTGAAATTGGCTGGAACTGCAATGAACTACTCTTCATCCCACTTTCAGGACTGGAAAACACCAAGCCCTAAAAATCATTTCAAGGTCATTTTGCAACAGATGGGAGAATTACTGGAACTCAGAGCTAGATCAGGCACTGCAGAAAAATATTTGATAGTGCATATTGCAGCTGGTAGATGCAGAAGGCAATGTCGCAAGAGTCTGTGCCAACATTTTTCCCAAACTTTTAATTAAAATGAGGGCTTTAGACAATCTCGTGTCTCTGTATCACTACTAATTGTCAGACAGTGACACTATTCTGAGAATATAATTAACCATCAATGAATAAGATACATGATAGCTTCTGCTTTCTGACTATAATTTGTTATACAAAACCTCAGACATTTCATATTTCATTTTGCTAGATATTGCATATGACAAAGAAGGTATGCTTAAAATAATGTGAAGTTCTGCCTTCCAATTTGTTTTTCAATTTACAGTTGTACAGCATGAATATGCAGAAAATAATTTCTCAGACTGCCTTGCTTCATTTGTGCAAAAGAAGTCCATATACTGCACAGGCTGTATTTCAAAATTTCTCCTCTATTATCTTCTGTGCTCTTTCTTCAGGTTAAGAAACAGTACTTTAAAATGACAACAAAAATCCCTGGCAAACACCAACAAGTAGACTGAAAAATAAGATACGGTGAAAGGAAACGACTAACAGAATAACTTTGGAATCATTACACTTAATTGTGGGTTTTGTTTGTTTTAAGACATCAAACAATCAATGAATATGAGCAAGTAAATTTATGGCTTAAATATCAAGAGGTAAAAATAACAAAAGACCTCGCTTGTATTAAAGTCTTACTGATTCCCCTAGTTAAAACAGTTAATTTTCTAACTACGAACATTCTTTCTGTATATCTGTGCATGTAAGGGGAGAAAACAGTTAAAAACTACATCAGTCCCTTAAAATTCAATACATAAATCCTTATCATGAAAGTTATTCAAACGAGCATTTTCAAAGCTAAGGTCACTAAAAGCTTTTAGATCATTTCAGTCTATGTGAATATTTTAATTTGTCAATAGACCCAAGGAAGCGGGAAGTTGCACTTTAACATTGAATAGTATACATTAAGGTCAAGGTTAAAAACCCAACCTAGCAGTAGGGATATTCTTAAAATAAAATATGTAATTTCAGTTTCATTTAATATGAAAAGATTGTATCAGTGGAGGCCAAAAATAGAGAATCGGAAAAAACAGTACTGGGGGCAGGGGAAAAGGAGTATTTCTAAGTCTATTTATTTTTTAACTAATTGGAAAGAACTACAGAAAGAGCAAATCTATAACAGCTGAAATACGTTAAACAATTATATTTCTCAATAAACTGCATACTAATTTGCCAATAACACAACATACTCTGCAATACCCCCTTTAGCCTGCTTATTACTCAGTTCTGTTGGTGCACAAAGTATCAAAGTATAAACCCCACTGTCTTCACATAAACCCAAACTTTTGTTATGGTACAAAAATATTAGTTACTAGTAGAGTTACTACATTGATATCTAGTTACATTTTACAGTAAAATTAAGCCAAGTTGGATGCCTTAAAAAAGACTGACAAAACATTTTGAATGATGAGAGTTATTAGAAATGGTTCTTCCTCCTCCCATCCCAAATCTAAGTTTCACATCCAACTACAACAACTAAGTAATCAACAAATGACTTTGTACATAAAGGGGCACTAGGATGTGACAGGACTTGAAATGTGTGTGCAGCACTTAATTTACATCTTGCAAAGAGATGATAAGACATAAGAAAAATTAAAAGTTTACAGAAGCATTGAAAAAGCACACAACTTTTATAAAACATACCTCAAAAAAATACTATTAGGAGAATACCACAGCAGAGACGTAAACAGAAATATAACTGTGGTAAAAGGTTTCTATTTTTATAATGACAAAGTGGTTAACAGCTTGTTATTAGAAAGGTTGATTATGTGGAAAGTTATGTACATTTCATATATTTGTTAACAATCCAGAACAGAGCAAGCAGTGTAATGGAAAAATTAGATTATCATCATTATTTAAATCAGCCATATTAAAAAGGACAGGTTTTGTGCATTTTTCTATGGAGTTTTCAAGGCATGCCTGATTTTGAAATCTGGCCCTCTGCAGCAGTACTACAGCCTGAATCATCATCTGTTCATCAAGAAATTTTTACAGTGAAATGCTTAGCAGTGGCTACAAAGCTTCCTCTTCATCCAGAGTTCTTTGCTCCAGGAATTTCCTATCTCCCTTCTTCTCATTTTGCAGTGTCACTTTGAATATTTCTTTTATTAAGCGATGTTTCTAGAATGAATCATGTCACATCTAATCTTCTATTTTTGTAACACATTTGTGCACTATTTAAGCTTGACTTGAGCAGCATAGTTATTGCATGGGATTTCACTTTGTCATAGCCCTCTGGGCATGTTCTACTGACAATGTTTGCTGACACACCTTGAGGGAGGTACATCTGTCATTAAAAAAAAAAATTCTTTGAAGTTTATGGTGGAGGAGGAACTAAAATGTTTGAAACAAGGAACTTAAGTCTCATGGATCGTGTAAAAAGAATAAGATAATGGTTAAACAGCAGGAAAAGAACCTTTATGAGTTTTATTGGGGTGGCATCATATGCTCTTTGAAAAGAAATAGGAGGGGAAGACTTCTACTTGGATTTTAGAAGTTTCAACTAAGACTAAAGCAACTTCCAAGGATAACTGATTATCCAAAAACTGGGATGTAAATTGCTATTTAAAATAAAACATCGGTGTTTTATTGTAACATAGTAGCTGGAGGTATTTACTGTAACATATGTTCTTTCTTACTTGGAGTTCTATCTTGCTGAATTTAGTCAGGTTTTCCAGATTATTTTCCCCAATTACTGTTACTTGGTGTCCTTTTACTAGTGTTTTACCTCTATGTGGTGCCTGTGGCATCTTCTGGGGTGTTGGCTGAAGGTGGTCTGTGAATTGGATTGCTGAAGGACATAAAAGAAAGTTAACATGACCCACACTGCTGGGTTTCTTTCCGACCCAGAGGTGCCACTGCCATGCCACAGTTTATGCTGCAAAAGTGCATTTGCTGCTTTGCTTGTCACATGCCTTATCGTTCACATGCTCCTAGCAAATTGCATCCTCACATTTTGTGGCATTTTTGTCTGTCTTGGATAACTCGCACTCACCATCTAAGAGTCTAAATGTGAAAGATACATTCCAAATCACAGTTAATGGTCTTGCAAAAGTTAAGTTAGTGGTAGATAATTAAGATGCTCTCCAATCACCAAAGCAAGGTATTTGAATTGGACACACGAAGCAAGAATTCTGGAAGCATTAATTTGCTACATAACCTTCAGGAATTACATCTTAGAGCCTTAGTTTCTTTGTGTGCAAATGAGCATAGATACTTACCCACACTACGAAGACATTGTCACATACTGATACTTTAAATAAATAAAAAAAGATGTTCCCAAGATCCTTTACACCAAGCATGATGAAAGCGCAATAATTCTTTTTTAAAACAAGCAAACAAGATAAATGCCAATACCCTGAATACAATGAAATACAGTGAATGTCAGTAAGAGGGAGAGAGAGAGATATTAAAAGTGACAATAATTCTCAGGAGTTCAGATCTCATGAGAGATGTTAAGATGTGACAATAGAAATTGATGTATCTGTTCTGTCATGGAAGAGGAACGGCCCACACAAATCAGTGCAGATACTCCATTTCTGTAGCCTGGTAAGATTACAGGTGTAACTTACGGGTGTTTGTGTGTACAAATACACCTATGCATAGATATGCAACCCTTCACCCATGCATATGTTTTAGATATGAAAATCTAGTCAGCAAAATAAGTGTTCTCAGATCTTTTTCAGTGAACTTTGCCTTAATTCATGGGCTTTTTGAATCTTATTCTGTTGTGCTTGTGAACATGTACACACATGTACACATGTAAATACACACATAAAGAATGGGAAGTATGTGTATATATGTATGCATATATAAAGAATGGGAAAAATGACATTTTAAAATTGTTAATTGTGGCAAGTGATTATGATTTCAAGAGTAATTAAGAAAGTAAAGTTTTTATTAGTCACCATCTCAGCTAACAGAAATTGTACACAAGGATATGCTTCCCACTTCATCTGAAGTGACTTGTGGGAAAGTCTTCATCCATTATTCATATAGTTTTAAGACAGAAAATTCTTGATGTGAACAGAGGAGGTCTGTTCCGTTTTGTAAACTTTTTGTAAAAGTTTTTCTGTAAACTGAGGAGAAAGCCAGTCGGCAAACACATGATTTGCTCTAATTCGTGTTTATGGAGTTAAGCAAATGATTTTAAGAAAGCAACGTGAGTTTCAGCTTCTACAGAACTTTACATCACAAAGCAAGCATGAAGATGGAACTTCTCAAACATGAAAATAAAGCAAATGATGATATTAAGAATGACAATTCAAAAGCACATTAGAAGGTTTTCATGCAAGTTGGCAAGAAATGTTGTGTGCCAGACACTGCAAGAGTGCATGCAAATTTAAATGTAATGTCAAAAGAGAAAAAATCAGGTAACATTATAGGTTATAAACAAATCATAACATTGCCATCTCTACTGTATTCATACAAAGGCTAATTTCAGAAAATAATTAACATCCCTCAAAAAAATACTCATAGAATAGACTTCATATTTGGCAAAAGAACTTCAGAAGTTATTCAGATGAAATCAGAACAAAATAATCTTACTTACCAGAAGTGAATTAGGTCGATAATTGTGAGAATATTCTTCAGAGAAGTACTCTGTACTGTGGTCCAGCCTTTGATGCCCTCCATATTCTGCAGCATCAGAATCCAGAAGAATTTTATACTTAAAAATTACTATTAAGGAACTATGCCAAGTTACTTTTAAATGGGAAATAAATCAAAGTAAAAAAAAGTAGAACTGCTGCAACACAATTCATACTAATATACTCAATATAAAGCGAAAAAAATTATTAAGAAAACTTAAGAGTGGAATAATATACAGAATATATAGAAGCTGTATGACATTTTGTCTTGAAAATTTCATCTCAGTATCTTGACTCCTAATAAAGAAAGCACCTTCCAGTCTCTTCCGGAACCTTCCATTAAGAATAAGTTCATAGTATCACAGAAGATATGCATAGCACTTTATGTGATGGACTAGACTAAAAGTGTACCATTAAATAAAATGGGTGGATTTGAATTGCGTAACTGTGACCATCTAAATCAATTGGTGTTCAGCAATATTTTACAGTCTGTCAGCATCTGATCAAGTGTTAACGAGAAGAGCATATAGTTTTACAGAAGAACACCCCACAACTCCTTTGAGAATTTTTCAGAAGAGTTTGAATTATTATAGCACAGAGGAACAAAAGAAAGCTTATATTTAACAGAAGACCTTTTAAGAGACAAACATTCGCTGTCTGCAGTTGTTGAAATGAGGTGAGTTATTTAACAGAGTGTGACAATGAGTTGGAATACCTCTACAGACGCTTACAGGATTCAAACAGATTCAAGTAAAAAAAAGATAAAAAAATGTTGAAAGAAGAAAGTCACAAAGTAAACAGGTAAATAAAGAGCTAACACATATTCAAAAGTCAATTTCTTCTTATTTGGGACAACAAAAAATAGAATGCTTTAATTTTATGATTATTTCAGTACGCTTGAATTTCTTGTTTGAACATCATTAAAACATCCTTTTCGCTCCTGAAATTACAACAGAAAGCCTCAACCTCCACTCTCCACCACCCAAAATATACAGAGAGGGTGCTCCATAATCCACAGTCTGCTTAATTTTAAACCATGGAAGACCTTATTTTGCTAGAGCTTGTATTTAATAGGATTAGGGAAAACTGAAGCAACGCTCAAGTCAGTAGTTCTTAAATGGCTCTTGTGCCTCTGTATTTACTCAACCTTTTGAAAACAGACCTGCTCAGAAATCTAAGGATTTTGATATTAACAGAATTGTTTTTAATTAAGTTTTTTTACACTCTCTATCAGATTAATTTAGGAAGTTTTCCAACTGCCATTCTTATTGATTTAAATCTCTAGCCACAAAAAAAAAAAAAGATTGAAGCATGACATAACATAAAAATTTGTGTAAAGTAAAACTGCAAATTCACTCTGAAATACTTCCGTTTAGAAGATTGCACAGGTTGTGCTGACAGAAGGCAAAGAAAAATAGATGCACGTGTGGATAGAAGCAAAGCTGTCAATTAGCTACCAAATCACTAATGTTGAGAAAACCCTTCCCTGCAAGTATTTACAGCAAAATGAGAGAAAGACCCAGAACTGCCAAGTTAGTTGTTGATCTCTAGAGGGCAGGTGCCCGGAGGGAGAAACAGCAGATCACCACATTTGCTGGCAAAATCTTCTTGTTTGTTACTTTATTAAAAAAAAAAAAAAAAAAGCTAAAGAAAAAAGTTAGGAAAATTATACTTTGCCAGCTTTAGTCCTCAATGCCTTATATGTGCACTACATACACACCTCCCTCATCCTTTATTTTATAAACACATTCAAATTACCATTCATTTGTTGTCATGTACAACATAGAAAAATACAAACTAGAACTTCTAGTTACTCTCGCCAGTGCCCTTTCAAACCCAGCATCAGCAATGGCTGCTACTATTCCACTGTATATTTTATTAATGTGGCAAGGGAATGTCTCCCTCAAGCATTTCACTCTCTGCTTCTGTGATCTATGCTATACATTAAATTTAATAATTTATCAATGTTGCTGAAAGCCCTGACATCTTTAATGATTCCTTTAAAACTCTTTACAGCAAATGCAATTGTTATGGCTATGCTAATTTTAAAACAATTTATCCCATTTCCTTAATCCAGGCTATAAAAGTATATCTAGCAGTGCTCTCTAGCAAAACAAAGTTAATATTCACTGCCTCTCCACACCTCACAACATAGCATCCTTGGCATAAATACCGTTAACCAGATCCTGAAGAATGGGATCAAAAAGAATTTGAAGATCTTCACAAATTAGATATTTCTCAGGGAAAAATAACTATTTTGGTAAACATGCACATTTGCCTTCCAACTTCAACCTCACAGAAAAGCTGCTTTTCACCTTTCAGAATTTTATGAGCATCTAGGTATTGGAAGACTACTTTCATGAAACCGTTAAACAGTTGTGCATTTTAATTAAGCACATTTTAATTAAGCACATATAAGAAATATTTTCTTTTGCAGTGGGGTTTCTTTTGTTTCACCGACAGAGTGCTGGAAACACTAGCCTGTACTCTGACTGAAAAAAAAGGCCAATTTCTGTTCAGTTTGATGCTGTGACTAAATTTCCTAACCACTATTCTCCTTCCTAGTGGAGGAGAGTAGCAAAAGCAATGAACTCTTGTATAGACAGAGCTGGAAATGGGAAGGCTGTCATTATCTACCACATTAATTACTGAATTACTATGCTTTATGATGTTTTGAAATACATATTTTAACGCAATTTTTTTATTTAATCTTATGCATGTTTAATGACACATAAAACACCACCAAGTAAAATGCAAATCATAAAACAGGATAATTTATATTTTGTTCCTCAACTTTTACTATTGACTAAAGAATCCAAGTGCTATTTGTGGGGGTGATGGTCCAACATAATTAAAAGCTTTGCAGAAGAGCAGATAAGAATTTCTACTGCCCAGTTGTAAAACAAGGTTAGGCTTACTGAGTATTTATAAAGAAACTACTCTTTTGTGTATGGTCTGGTTTCAGTCACGTAAACATCTACCACAAATCAAATATATTCAAATAATAGTAAAGACGTTGGGCCCTCTGTATTACATATGAAAGCCGTATTACACAGATTACCTATGTGACAGGTCACTCATCAAGCTAGAAAGTCTGGACATAACTGAGCAAGACTGGACATGCAGGAAGGGTAACCCAACATATACAAAAAGACCGTAGGTGATCCTGATGGTTTCGTCTTCATCCTTTTATAATCTGTTTTAAAATATCAGGATTAGGAATGATTACAGTTTTTATTTTATTGTACAATCAAATGTTTAAGCATTCATACTTCTGGTTCTCTGATGCTTTCCAGCCATGCCCCTAGAGCATGGATGTGTACGTAAATATTTATTTTCTTTGTAACTCATACGTAAATCAGCTCTCATTTTTTCACTGCACTTCTCTATATACAAAAGAATACCTAATAAAGATTTCATTTATGTCTCGCTACCATTTCATGGCTAAAAGCAAAAGGCTATGGTTCTAGCAATAAAGATGGGACAAAGATAAAAAAAAGGATCAAAAATTGTGCTGCCTGTATATAGAAACTTTGAGAAAGTGAATTTAGGCTAGAAAGAAAGAAGTGTATGAACAACAGAAAACACGGGAACACTTTGAAAAGCTTTTGATCTTTTAAGCCGTCTTGGGATCAGATGGCTGTCCTGAACCAGTTATAGTGGCAATGGTAGTAACACTGGCATGATTCTATGCCTAATTGAGCTGCAAGTTTTAACCATACGACCAGATTAAATTTTACTCATTCTTATTACATCTACATGGATTAAAAGATTTATTCACAAAAATAACAGCTAAGGTACACCTGGATGCTTTGTTTAGGCTGTCCTGAGAAAGCTTTGGGTGTTTTTTTGCTTGTATAAACGAAACAACTTTCCCATAAAGCCTTTTTCAATGTTTCCTAACGTAAATTCTTTACAGTAGTAGCTAAAGTATATATGCTGTCATAGCTGCACACAGCATACAAAAGACTCTCTCTTCTTAAGGCGGCTATATCTCATTAGACAGCTTCATATATTTACTTATCGTTCAAAATATATGAGCAAAAGCTGTACAAAAAGCAAGAAATATTTAACTAGGGGATTTGACACACCATGTAGGAATGGTTTAGTGGTCATTTTGCCAGTGTTAGGTTAATGGTTGGACTCAATCTTAAAGGTCCCTTACAATGTAGGTGACTATGAAGATATCACGCTAATTTTCTCCAGGTGAATCTGTCTCAAGAGAAAGAAGAGAAACCCTCCCCCATTTCACTTTGAGAACTTAGTATATTCCCTAGGTAGGCCTCTGTGTGTATCTGTTTGTTCACTTTGAAGATGCAACCCAGGGTTATTCAAAGAAAAAAATTCAAATTTAATTAATTCAATTTAGGGTAGTTCATAGAATGCGTTAATTCACCACCTCTTTCCTCAAAACTGAAACTGACTGCGCACGGAATTAGAGATTCAATGTACGAAAGAGTGAAGTGCAATGCTTTGAAAGTGCCATTTTGTTGACTGTAAGTGACTTACCTCTTGTATGCTTAGACATACACATTGAACTGGGAGTGTAGAGTCAGAGTCATGGAACTGATGCTTACCTTTAGCGGTACAGCTGCCAGACAGAAAGCAAGCACATACTGAACTTCCATCTACCTCGTGTGTTCACTGGATTCTCACGTTTGATGTTTGGTTGTGATTTGTTGTTGGGGTTTGTTTTATTTTTTTAAACACTCATCTTTAAGAACTTTTCTGATAGAAATAACACAAAAAACCTGTGGAAAGCTGCTCTTTAGGAATGGCACTGTTTAAAAGTTGTAAGTTAATGAGAGAAGTGAGCTCACCTAGGCAAGAAAGGTGACTTTCACTTCCCACAAGAGTTTACTCACAGAAGGCTAGGGTACAGTATCATAAGTAAGCCTGAAGGAGAAAAGACAAGGATCACAAGTCATACGATGGGACCATACGGTTGGGAAAAACAATGAGTCAGTCTAGAAGGGACCTCTGGAAGTCACCTACTGGGTTAGGCCAGATTGCACAGAGCTTTACCCAGTAAAGCTCTTGAAAACGTTCAAAGACTGAGCCTGCACAACCTCTCTGGGTAACATGTTCTAACACTTGCTTGACATCAGCACTGTAGACAAGTTTTTCTCAGGAAAGACATGATCTCTGATATTAGGCCTGTAGCTAGGAAAGCAGTACCAAGACTGCAATAATCCCCAACAGATACTCTGGTTCACATTTTAGATTGGACTTACTGGCACCCTGATCTGTGCTTTCCCAACAGCAAAAGATATGTGGTAGAGAATGCTATTCATTGCCTGTTTTTCAAAAGTATGTAGAAAAGCTGTTGGAAAGAGTGCCCAGATGGAGAAGTCGCCAGGATGACAATGAAGATAACACATGATTTTCAAGTACAAAGGCATTAGCTGGTTTGAAAAGTCAAAGGCAACAGTAATGAGCCCAGGCCAGAGGAATATATTCACCCTACAGAAAGCAAGAACAGATAAGCTGTCCTGGAAACAATTTTCACTGCCGAAATACTACCTTTAAAATAAAAGAAGAGATTTTGGCAATAAGCAAAGACAAGAAACAAAAGGAGAAAAATGAAAGCCCGGTACACCAGCAGCTGTAGAACTGACAATTGTTATTCTCAAGATGGATGGAAAGAAAGGGAAAGAATACCAACCACCAGCAATTTCTCACAGAAATTGATTTTGTGAAAAAAACAAGCTATGGGCACAAGCATAACTTATGAATTATTAATATGCACACAGAACAAGAAATATAGCCACAGATCAATATGGCTAATTAATGAACTTTTCATTCACCTCATATCCTAGAAAGAAGCCTAAAGAAAGTGGAAGCTAGGTTTTCAAGCTAGGCGTAAAAGAATACAAAGACAGTAACACAGAAGCTAAAGGGACACAATATATGCTATTAAGACACATTAAGGAAAACAAGAACTCAGTCATCAAATGCACCATAAACACAGAGACGATGAAGGAAAGTACAGCTGCAAGGAGGACTGCAGAGAGTCTGAAATGGTCAGGCCCTTTTGTTTATAATAATTCTTGAATTTCACTGAAAAAACAGTATAATTAATTTCAAGATGAAGGTTACCTCTGTTCCTCCTCTCCACACACTCCTAATTTTGGAGAAGGCTAAAGGGTCAACCTAATATTGAGAAAAAGCATATTAGAGAGTATTTGAATGAATTTTCTAATTAAATTAAACACTTTGGCCTGATGAACTTCAACTTAGGATATTTAGAAGATAGTTGAAGTCATTTAGCACTGAACTCACAGCACAGTACTGAGGAGGAGGGGGATACTGTACCTTTTTGCTTCAACCAAATATGGATGCTTTTGCTTAAACCAAATGTAAATTTACATATGTAAATCTATATAGCTTGGTAATAATGAACATAAAATGCTGATTTACTTCAGTGCCAAGATAACAGGCCTTGTTAAAAAAAGAGGGGGTATACATACAATTTAGCTTAATATTAATGAGATTTCCAACACTGCAGAGAATTTGTTTAACAAAAACCAGTTTGGGATCTATTGGAAGGGAAAGGAATTATTCCTGAAATCTTTATGTCCCTTTCCTGTTCTTTCTCCTTCCTTTCAGCCATGTTCCTTCTGACTAGAAGAAAGGAGCTTTCCGTATTGAATTTTTACTGCAGACAGGCCTTGGAATCAACCACTACCCTAAAGAAATGTCTAGTCAGTATTAAAAAAAAAAAAATAATGGAAAATTATGAATGGTTTCCCTGTTAACATTCAAAATTGTATCTACAATCAGAGAACTAGAAACAACTGAACTAGATGTTGATTATTCATCTATCTCAAAACTGAAGCAAATTAGGCAGAAATAATTTGTTAGCTCAAGCTGCCTGTTTCTCATGAAAAAGCTTCTGAAAGAGCATAATTTATGAAGTAAAATTCCAGCATGAGGATAGAAATGTTTTTCTTTTTCCTTCACATAATGAAACAGAAATTGGGCAATAGCACATGCCACTCTAATGGTTAGACAGACTCATAGTGCTGGAAACCTGTGCTTTTTCCTACACAGATCGAAGATCCATTCCCACATTAGTGTGCTATATTTCTTATTCACACCTTTTAACCTTAACGTATCAACTATCTTGATAGAATTTGGCATTTGGCTGATCCTAAATTAAGTCCTTTGTCTCCACGTGCTGGATACCCCCTGAATTCTAACAGGCAGGGACAGCTACATAACTGCACTTCAAAGCAGCCTGCAAAGCAGCCTCTTTGCCTTCAGCAATCCCATGCCAGTGACTGATTCAAGTGACCTTATTTGCTCATTAGAAGCTCTAGGTGCAGGTTGCAAATGTCAGAGAGCCTGAATTAATGTTATGAGTTTTGGTTGTGGTTTGTTTTGTTGTTTTTTTTTTTTCCCCAAATAGTTTATTTTTGCAGCATTTTGATGATAATGTTTGTGATAACTCAGGTCTCATCTAGCTATTTCTTATGAAAACTCTGACTTCAAATGTATTTATTCATCCTAAATTCATGCCAACAATAAGCATATGACTCTGGTATTCATTCACTCTAGCATTACAATGCTTTGCTATGTTATGCCATGTAAAAATGGCAGTATTTTAAACAAAATAACCATTTCTTCCCATGACATTTTTTTACTGCCTGCACTTTAGCAATATATGACAACATGAAATGTCAAGATACAAATAGAGGCAAGCAAGTAGCGACTCATATTGCTCAACAACATTTAGAGACTTCCACGTTCACATATAAAGTTAAGGTCTCAGTCCTTGACTGTCTCACACTAGGGTACATCATCGTAGAACAGAGCAACCCAGCGTCAAGGGAAATAAGTCAAGAGAGAAGACTGCAGTATAAAAGGGAAGGAAAAACTAACTCCAAGCCAGCTGTGACTCTTCATATAGTTTTTGACTGGCTGACTGTTCAGAAAAAGACTTTCCAAACCAAGTGGGACCAGGACTCTAATGGCTACTGACTACCACTTCTCTTATAAAAGTACAATAAGGCTTCTATGCCAATAGCCTACAAATAAAGAACACCTGAAAGAATAATGGTATTTTCAATGAGATCAGAACAGAGGAATGAACACCTACAAAAGTGTAGGCCAGAGAGAGAGGAAGCTCTTTATCTTTTAACATAGCTGGAAACATATTTGAGAAACTACATATGACAACAGCTTAGTGATACATATTATCACAATATACTGATAGGCCAAAGCCATCCACTTAATAAAGGCAAATGTAATGACAAGTGCTACGTGCACTGATTTCACTAATTCAATTCATTAAACAAACTTAAACCTAGGCACTGAAAGGATCGTCATGTTTTCCCACAATTCCCAATATCATTCCGGTAAACTTTTTATTAACAAGAATTTTTAACTGCCTCAGAGTATTGAATAAAAATCCACCAATTTCTAAGAAAAATCCAAACAGAATGACAACAAATTCTTGTTTTTACGTATTTCTGCCTCATGTAAAAGTTCCAAAGGGATCACAAAGAATTTCTTCTAAAGTGGAGAAATTATTCTGAAGATTTAGTGTCACATAGATGATGCTTAAGGAACTTCTGTAACATGATTCTGCTTTTGAGCTTGTTTTCAGAGAAGCATTTCAGTGACTCTCTGCATCTTCTTAGTTCTAATGCCAAAGTATCAGTTATATAAAGTACAAGCCTAGCTTTCTCCTATTCAGAACAAAAATGAAAAGTTTAGGTATGTTCAAGGTGTTTCCCTCTCTGCAGAGCTGCTTTCCAGCAGGTCAACACCTAACCTGTACCAGTGCATGGAGTTACTCCTTCCTAGGTGCAGGACCCTACAACTTGCCTTTGTTGACCTTCATCAGCTTCCTCTCTGTGCAACTCTCTAGCCTGTCCAGGTCTCACTGAATGGCAGCACAGCCTTTGGTTGTTGAAAAGGTGATTTTCCATTTTGGGAATATTCTGTATTTGAGATTCCCAAATGAGAACACTAAATTAAGGGAACTACTTCCTCTCAGACTTGCAAACAATACAATACCGTAAAAGACACTTCTTTTACCATATGAACAAGTCTCTTGGAGCTGAAGGTGCACTGTGTTTCAAAGGGAATTAAGAGCAGCAGTAGCGTTTAGAGCTGTCTGCTCCTGCCAGAGGCAGCGGAGCATGTCACACACTGAGGACAGAGAACCACAAAATCCACTGTTTGCTTGAGGCGGGAGGGATTAGTCAGACAAAGCACCTTAACAAAAGTAAATACACTGTTCGTAACTGGCAGTTCCATTAGTAATAAAAACTTTAGTGAATGAAAAACTAATATGGATCTTTATGCTCTAACAATTTAAACTATATAATATATGATGTAAATAAAATTATACTGCACATACTTAAGAGACAAGGATATGCACAGACACTAACATATTAAAAATATGATATAAAGTGCAAATATGAAATATTATCTGTATACCTTGTTCATATCACATTTGTTTTGGACACATTTGCACTGTTGTTAAGTTTCAGTATGATTTTCAGTGAACCAAAATAAACAAGGGATGTAAAAAAAACCCTCATCATCTACTAAGTGAAAAGCAAACATCTTCCAATGAGTTTCTGCTTACATTTAAAAAAATATTGAAAAAAAAAATAGCAATGACTATGTTTCTGATCAAGATGCAGTAGAAAGTTACTTCAATGCCCAGAGTGAACTAGCAACAGACCGACTTACTGAAACCCAACTGGGCCTTGATGTGCAAAGTAAACCCAGTGAAAAGAAGATTTTGCAATTTGTTGCAGAAGAGCTACTGTACAGCAGCCTCAGCTGAAACAGGAGTTCAGGATTCTATACAAACAGTAAATACCTCATTTATAAGGAGAAAGGAGATACTGGTGCTGTAAAATAGACATATGAAATATTTTTTGAAATGACTGAAAAATTTACAGTGCTGATAAAAACCAAAAGGCTGTTTATATTAAATATTTTGTCAACAGACTGGTCATAAAAATATTTCTATAAAGAAAGCCCAAGTTTCAGAAGTGCCTTAGCACATCTTAGTCCCATCTTAGCTGTAAGTGTCAAGGAGTAGAATTTTTGTAACAATGCGTGCAGGGCATTTACAAATCCAGAAAAACAATGGTTAGTTATTTACTTCCTTTAGCACAAATCAGAAAACAAAATTAGGAAGACAGCCTCATATATAACTGCAATTAAATACAAGCCTGAAGACGTGTTATGGAAAAGAGAGAAAAAATAAGTGACAGAAGTTACTAAGAGTGAGAATTTTTCGAAATATTTCTTAAGCATTTCTGATAACTGAACCTCTAGCATCCTTGAAAAAGGCAGAAAGTGAACAACAAAATGTGGTTTGGATTTAATTGTATCTGTGTAAGTATCAGAGCAAAAAACTCATGCTAATTCTGTAACATTCTGTAGTCCTTAACAATGAAGTTACACCTTTTCCATATTCAAAGCATTTCATACAAGAGAGATGAAGAGCAGTAGCACCAACTTAAATGGGTGGATACCTGAACCCTATGACACTCAAGTACTGGTATCTCTCAACACTAGATTAAGATTTTACTACTCTTTACTACTACTTCTACCTTTTCCAGGAGTTCCAGTAGCAGCACAGAGGTAGCAGAAGAAAGCACTGAAGAAGGTCGGTTTGACCTGATGTTTCTAAACCAGAATCCTGCTAAGGCCTGAGATCGTGCAGGTCATATCAATGGTGATCAAGAGAGTAACAAGGTGCTACACTGAACAAAAGCACATAAGATACTGCAGTAGTTTACTGAAGTTGGTGATAAATAAAAAGAGAGTAGGCCACAAGTTTGGAACTGCAGTGCTTTTACTGAGTCATGAAGATTCACTAGACTCCGTTTGTCAAAGCACTTGAAACAAACTGAATTTCGGCAAACTAAATTCCTCTGGCAAGTCAGCATTATTTTTTTTTTAAATCTTCCTCAGTGCTAAGAATTACCAGTCAATTACTCAGGAGTAATCATTTACCACTTCTCAGCTGAGTTAAGAGCACATTCTCAGTCCACCTAATTATGAGGGAAATTTTAAACCTTCACCAGGAATGTTGTAAACTAATGTATTTTCCTGTGTGACTGTGTGCACAGCCTCGTCTTGCTGTGGTCACTTCTGCAGCTTATTTAACAAGTAGAAGTTACTTGCTGTTACATGCCTCAACATACTTACAAAAAGCAAGGCATCACAAGGAAACTAGCACGTAATCTTTAAATCACTATTTCTAGTTTTGTGTTCTAGAAAATGGTCCCTTATGAAGAAGAAGGCAAATTTCTAAATTATTTTTTGATGTACACTAAGAATTAAAGCAAGATTATAC
>KZ505708.1:956823-972404 GCA_002844005.1 Limosa lapponica baueri | reverse complement strand
TAACTTCTAAATCTTTTCTGTACAAGAAGTACAGTAAAGAAAAGGATATTTTCCTGGAGTTTCAATACCCACTCTGTAGTCCACATAACTTTGATACGGATGGAAGTTGAAAATAAAAATGAGACCTGCTCTCTCAAACGCTATGACCTTATTAGATTCATGCTTTTCACTCACAAAGGCCTAGGAAAGAAAAAAAAAAAAATCAATCCTATAAAATATTTCATTTCCAAATGAATTAGCCAAAAAAGAAAAAAAACCACTGCTTCTATATCTCATTTCAAGTAAAACAGTCAAAGATTCAAACAACATAGATAAGGGCATTAACATGCAAACTGAAATTGTTTACCTATGTACTGTCATATAAAATTTTTGACTACTAAACCATGGCTTACTTTTTATAATGCAATGTAAAATTAAAGAGATAGAAGCATGTTAGGTATAGAGCACTTGAAAAATTCTTGCACAAAGATTGGTAATGTGGTCTTTTTATCACACTTCATAAAATATGGATTCCTTTTATCAAATCAAACGTTCAGTCTATTTTTCATGGAGATCTGCATCACATCTACTGCAAGCAATTTAGAAAATGAAGCACTGGATATTTTTTTTTGCTTCTGTTTTGTAAAATCTGTGTGAGAAATAGCTTTGATAAGCCACATTAAACTGCTGCACATACCACCTTTGTTCTATTTGCTAAAGCCATTAATAACTAGACATCCATTTAAAAAAAATTCTTGAAAGGGGATTATGACTAATATGAAATAATTAAACACTGAGAAATTATAAGAATTGAGCTGCTTTGATAATAAGTATAGTGCAATATTTGGGTTAAAAAAGGCAAATACAAAAGTGACAGGTTGAAGACTGGAAGACTATAACTTAGACTATACCCTACTAAAAAGGTTTTCTCAGTAACAGAGTAATTATTTGTAGAGAAGTAAATCGTCAGAACAATTTACACTTTCCCAAAGCAATCCTTGGATTGGATTACATACAATTTTATAGTCTGCTTTATCCAACCTGCAGTAACTAAATAAAAATAGCAAAAATAATAGGAAAAGAGCTTGCTATGAAGCTAAAAGGAGACTGTTTCAGATTTCTATTATCTGTGGAAGATATTTCAGTGACATGTTTTGACAACTTGAAATATATGGTGGGGCATTACGCAGTGCATAATAAAGTGCTGTTTAAAATTTCTGCATGCAAATTTAGCATTGTTGTTATTCTGAACACGTACCCAACTGGTGACTAAAAACTTATCATTTAGTATATAAAGCTTACCTGGGGAGATGCAAGCCAGCCAAATCTTTCCTCCAATTTATTCATATCTCTATCAAATGCATTTAGGAATCTATAGCGAAGAAGATGATCCTCAGTAAGATTAAACTGTCTCCTGGCATAGTGGTAGCTCTCATTATTCCCTTTTCTGGGGAAGTCAAGCCATTCTGGATGTCCAAATTCGTTACCTGTATTTAAAAATATTAAGGATCTGTGAAATCACATGCTAAAAATACACAAAAACTGCAAAATTTAAAATACATTAAAGTATATTTCCTTTCTACAAGTTTTACATTCCAAAGAATAATTCTCCATATATAAATTGGTAATTTTATTATTAAAAAGTCTCTAAGAACTTTCATGCTTGCTAACAGGTTTGTTTCGCCAATAAAAACATCAGCGCAAAATACTCATGGACTCCAGGGGAAGTATAAAGTGGTGAATGAATTATAACCTCTAAGCTATCATGCCATCTCTGCATAAAAATTTCTTATTCCCATCCCTTAATAAGGGCAACAGAAACTCAGTCAACTGGGATACAAATTTTAGAGTCACTATGAAACCTAAAAACATCACTTTAACCATAGAAATCTATTGATTTAGAGCACTTAACAGAAATCAGCGCTATCATTCACATAACCAGAGACACGGAAATCTCCCATTTTATCAGTTAAACATCAAACAATCAAAGCACCAGTTGGATGCACTTTGACCGCTTGACTTTTTTTATCCTGGCTAAAAATACTGTTGTCACTGTTTCCAGTGGTATAAAGATAACTGTTAAAGATGACGACTTGAATATCGGTTCTTCACTTCCTAGAAAAATTCAAAAAAAGACATCCTAGTTCAAGTAGCAAGCTCGATTATAGAGAGTAAAGCACAATGCTTAATGATGATGCATTCAGTATTTGATACTGAAAACAAGCGACTTTAGGGGGGTGACAACTCGAGTATCTAACGGTATGCATCAATTCGTCAACCTTGCAAGGGGAGCTTCCTTTTCCGAACATAACACTCAGCATCATGAGCACAAGAGACACAGTTCAGGCTGAGATGAGGCATGTTTGTGCGCTGGGTTCTTTCGTGTGCCTACCAGTTCAGGTCCCTTTGCGTGTGTGCAAACGCCATCGCAGTTCAATTTGGTTTTCTATAGCAATAATGCTTCACAAGTTTGCCTGTCTCATCATGATTATCTAGCCCACACAACTACTGAATAAACTTCACTTTAAGAAAAGGAATAGGTTTATTCAGACTTAGATCACACTCCATTAAAAAAAGAAGAGAAAAAGTTGTAATTTAATCAAGAAAAAGCTTAGCTTCTCTTACGTAGATTCTCTGAAGCAAATCTCAGCTGTCAAACCTAAAGATTTGCAGCAACACCTCATTTGGGACTCAGTATTTTGAATGACTTTCATGTATACAAAATTCTCTTATTTCATATACTGTCATTATTACAGTTTGAGACAAATCCAAATGGAATTAATGGTTCTAACTCATGCTACAACCCACTGCCTAGCAGCCTCTCAGTCATTTTGGACTACTCATCTCACACAGGATTAAAATGTTGAAAGTTAAACACACATTTCAAAGCTTATGATAGCTGATTTATCACAAACATTTCAGAGATTACACATAATGCCTACTCACCATAAAACAAGTAGGGTACCTGGAAGTATGTATGGGAAGGAATATAATCAAATTTAAGAGGGTTTTATTTATAAAAAAAAAAAAGGAAGAAAAAAAAAAGAAAGAGAACCTAACACTTCTACAAGCAGTTACTCAAGTTTTGTCAATAAGCTGGAGTTTTGTGGGCAGACAAAGGGCAGGGATGCTGAGAGAAGGCAAGCGTTGTTTCCTGGATGGATACCCTGCATGTGCAGCCACCATCTGCTGTCTCACACAGTTGGCGCAGCCTGGAAGGCCCGGAGGATATGGTCACAGCAGTGACAGCTATGAATTTAGATTTTCAAAGTGATTTTTGTGTATTTCCATGCTTCACGGGAACAAAGAAATGAACAGAGAACAAAAGAGAAAGGCTGCATATATATTTAGGAGAATCCTTCACAGTGGTATCCGTTTTGTAAACGAACTGACAAGTTGTAAATTAAATTTCCCATTCAAAAGCTAAACCACTAAATTTCACATTCAGCTCAAAACCAGAGACAAATATAAAAGAATCAGAATCACAGCAGGACTTTGAAAATGACCTTGGAATAATGCTGGACTGAGCTCTTAAACTGTGCTAACAATACGGTACAGAAAATGAGGAATATATTGCTACAAAACAGACACTGTATCTTACCAAATTCAATATTCTCTTAAGAGCTGGGCAAGGTATTACCTTCTTTTGTGATCTGCACGCTATTGAAAAGATAGACTACATGAGATAGGTCAGTTAAAGACAGCAAAAACCATCAGAAAGACAGAGATGATGTGTATCTTGAAAAGATAGCAAAGGAAATCTTACCTATTTGTTCAAGAAAAACATAAAAATGGGGGAAACGAGCAATAGAATAGCAAATAAATTAGACTAAACTAGCCCATCATTCCACTAGAGTATTTTACCGAAAGTAGAGCACGTGTCCTTCATGTTTATACCATATGCATACCACTTCCCCAACTCCACTCACTTTGTCTATTTCCCCACCACAGTAACTAATGTTATTTGAACGTTGTGTTTTGTTGTTTGGCTTTTTTTAAAAGAACAACAGAAGTGCAGCAAAATACAAAAGCAATGTTAATTTCCTAACCGTTACTAATGGCCATTAAGAAAAAAAGGAATTTAACAAAGTACAGCAACTTGACAGGAGACTAAATTATTTGTAGATGTCAGAAAAACATGGTGAGGTTCTAAACACTGCTCACATTTTAAACTTCTGTTTCTACGGGCACCATCCAGAAAATGTACTTGTGAGCCTTTTGTACATGTTATTTGATTTTAAATTTGATTTGATTTATCTTTACAGAAAGAAAAACAGATTAATTATGACAGAACTAATTCAAGTAGGCTTTTTTGGTTATGTTCTTAAGATGTGATATAGGGAAAAGGAACTAACGTTTAGGATACAAACAGGCCTTCCAATAAACTCCCGAGAGTGCTTCCGCACTTGAGATGCATTAAGGTTATGCATCTTTTATCAAAAAATACATCATACTATTTTTTTTAATTGCTATTTTTTCCTACTTTGACTTTATAACAATTGAGGGGAAGGTCTAGAAAAGGGAAGGTACAGTTAACTGACCAACACTTAAGTCTAGAGATAACCAATGGTACCTATGAAGCAGGCACTGCTCCCTTCCCCATGTTCCACTTCTCATTTCTGACAAGAGTCATCAACATTCACTTCTTGATAATTGTGAAAGCCTCTAAGCATAGAAGCACTATTGGGATTTCTTTTCCTGTAATTAATTTACTGTTTGATGTAAAGGTCCAAACTACAGATTGACAAGAAGCCAGCTGCTACAAATGATGCAAATCAAGACAATGGAACTAATGTGGGGGAAGCAGAGAACAAAACTGAAATTAACTGAAATTTTGATTAGAGAAACAAAACAAAGACAAATCACTGAAGTGCAATGCATACTGATTTTATCTAGGAATTAATTCAAGTTTGCTATTTCCTACATATATGCATATTGGACAAACTTTGCTACGTACAAGATTTCAAGATTACAATTCCAACAACTAAATTAACTTTCTATTACTATAATGAAAATTTACATCACACTTGTTTATTAGGCTAGAAATGCATTTATACCATGAAGTAGTTATGCTGATGATGATTACTTTGAAGCTGCGCCCCACAGGTCATTAAAGTTTTCTTGATCTCTCTTCTTTAGACATCTTTACTAGCAATTCTGTCTCAAAGAGTCAGGCTAAGCAGAACTGAAGGCATATTTAAAAGATGCAGCAGGCAGTGTCAAGAGATGCATGTTGTTTTGATTTGTTTGTATTTTGAATTAAGTATGACATTAAATACTTTAAAAGCAGTTAAAGCAAGTAGTTTATTTGATAAATAAAAGGTAAGAAGTTTAATAAGGTGAACAAGTTTTTAAACAATCTAAGACAGACAGGACACATTGGGAAAGAATTTCAACAGTGCCACCACAATGTATTTCTATGAAAGTAAGTAGAGTTATGCCAATTTACACCATCCAGATGATGAGCTCATCCAGGAGTCGTAACTGATTTGAATTTGTTCACTACCTTTGTGAACAATGATGACAATGCAACAATCCGCAGATTATAAATAGAAACAATCTAAGTCAGATCTAGATAGCATAAGATAATTTTCATTATTTCAAAAAATAAATATTTCAAACAATTTATCTGCATTTTCCCTTGTTGTGAAGCTCTTGGATATTAAGCAATTCTGATACTTTGTATTTACTCATGTTTGTACCGAATGTTCTTCAGGTCCTTAAGTAATTAAACTTAACATTCAAACTACCAAAACCAAATAAGAAGCTCTATACTGCCTTCAAATTACAAGACAGTGAGCTTCATTACAAGGATTCATTTAATCTTGTCATCCATGCAACAATATGATAAAGTGAAATTCCAAATGGACTCCTGTTGAAACACTCAGGGTGGATGACTTTGAGACCTTCACATTTTTTTTTCTTTCTCTAGCACTGGTATTCAATGACATATTGGTCCCCAAAAGAGTAACAAAAATCAATTCAAGCAAACAATTCTATTGCAATTCCTGTATAAAACATAGGCTACAGGAAATATCACATATGAGAAAGTGGTAAAAAGAAGTATCCATAAAATCAGTTCTGTGAGAAAAGTATTTTTCTCCAGTTTTCTGAAAATATCAGACGTTTTCTACTTCCAGTCTATAACAACAATCAGGATAAGCATCCTATTTGTATTGAAACTTGGATCTTCCATATCTCCTAGGGGAAAAGGGAGGGGATGCTTAACCTTGCCTGCATTAAAGTATCAAAGAATGCATCTCCTCTGGTGTGATAGTCATGAAAAACCATAAGCATGCCTCTAGTGTATCAAAGACATAGGAAAGTATCGAGTCCTTAAAATGGTTACCATAGGTCACACCAGGGATACAGTACTCTATCCACAATAGCTGACTAGAACCACCAGGCCAGCTACAGAATGAAATTTTAAGGAATTCCCTGGGATGTCTGACTTGTCTCTTGAAAAAGAGATCTTTCAGTTTATCCAGAAAGGTAGTTTCTTTTACCAGAATAACATTGATTTAATTTATATAGCACTAAATGACAGCTTCTGTTATAATGACTTTTTCTGCTTTTAGAGCTTCTCTTTTCTTCTTTAGTTCTCAATCTCAACTGTTATCAGAGCAAACAGTTTGGAAGTATGGCTCTGACACTATTCAGGTATGACATTCCAGTCCTATTTCTAATATGTCAGTAAACCCTACTGAATCAGAATTAAATGTCCATTTAGTCCACTGTTTCCAACAGTGGCCAAAAGCACGTGCCTACAAAAGGACTGAAGAATACAAGCAGCATGAGTAACGATGCTTCTCCAACACACTCCACCAGCCTCTGTTCATTTTCAGGACTCGACAATGATTATTCTTCTTTTTTCCTCCTTCTCTTACTGACTATATTTCAGTGCATAAAACTAGCATGGAAGCTTGTACTACATGTTGACACACTCAGCATAGGTAGGCAGCACTTTCAAATATCCTATCATTTGAATATCCAAGCTTTTAAATAGTGCACGTTCTCCTACTGAGGCTTTAAGCCTCCCCATCTGACCTGAGAAATCCTAAAGAAAATGATGATGGTGGACCCCTCCAACATCATAAGGACGAAACTGCAATACTAACTGCAATTTCTTCCAAATTCTATGATTAATTCTTGAAGCTTTGAAGAAAATTGAGAACAAAAAATCATATTAAAAACCTTCACGATAACTAGCAGTAAGTTTTCAGAATGTTATCCTTAGATATATGAACCACAGCGTTTTGCTTTCTGATAACTACTGGTAGTTGTGAAACTTTCTGTATAAGACTGTTTCATAAAAAAAAAAGCGTCTGTTGAGGAATATCAACCCTGGCAAAACCTTAATTGGGACAATATACTCTCCATCTCTTGAGACTTTCATATTAAAAACCAAAAACTCTGTTACAAGGAAACCACTTATGGATTCAAGGAGTTTGGGACCATAATTGGGATGTAGGCAACCTGCTTGTTATGATCCTGGAGATTCTGCAGATGGTGCTCCTCCATTCATGTAGACTTATCTGTCTACAAGTGGTTTGAATAAAATTCAAAACATTTCAAGAACTCTGAAAATTGGTTTCTATTCTTACTTCCTAAGAAATGAAAACATAGATTTTTTCTAATCAGGAAGAATAACTTACAGCATAAAAAAAACAAACCCATGAAAGCTGTGTGTATATAAACACGTTATTTATGACATGTACCAAAGATTTTTGCAATGGAAAATCTTACAACATTGCTTAGCAGGAAAATGTTAGCTTTAGTATGAGGAATATAACTTCTAAGTATTTTATTACTTTTTGTACTTTTTTTAAAAGGGCATTTACTGGTTACTGACCTTTTCTCCTCCAAAAGAGATGCCTCTGTAGTACACAGCACTTGCAATAAATGCCTTCTTGTCAAAGCAAACAGATCAGCTTTATTATTCCCTCAGTCATTAAGGCAAACAGGCACAGGTTAATACAAACAAATCATCCAGGAAAGCAAACATTCTGATATCAGACACATTGTTTAAATTCAAGAGGCTTCATAATTCACTATTTCGTTTTTATAGAAGCTGACAAATGCTTACCAAGTCTGTGCTCTTGCAAGATAGTCTATTAACCATTAAAAAGGCCAGTAGTCTGATTTTCCTATTTTAATATACTGTCTATTTTAAATCACATCATGCTATTGCTTGGTACACAATCAGCCAAGCCTAGACAGAAAAAGTGAATTTGTACAGTTAATTTTCAAAGGGATGCTGCACAGAAGCAGAATCAAGTATCACGGGGAAACTGACCCTGCCTCAATGCAACTGGTTGCACTGAAGGTACATTTAAGTCCTAAGTAAGAGCTTACACCATAACTGTTGCTTTGTATTCTTACTTTTTTTTAGTCTTTTTTGTGTGCAAGTACCTTGAAAAAAATGAAAGAGAACTATAAATGCATTGGGGTATTTGGCAAACACTTATAATAGAGATGTTAAGTCACTTTAAAACTTAAAGCTTTTTAAAAAATTTTAAATAAATTTTGATAATGTTTAAGCACAGTTCTGACCCCTCTTCAAAAATGTTTAAAATTAAATATAATTTTCTGGGTTGTGGTATACCAATAAGTAACTTGGTTCTCTCCAATTCCCCTTCCCTATAAAGGTTGCTCTGTCTTCACTCATTTCATACTGATGTTAAAAAGTTGGGAGTTATCGTTCTGTAAAATTTTATAGTGTTGATAATACAGTTCCAAGTTCTTAAAGTAGATAATTTTCCAACTGTTCCACCAACAGTTCCAACCATACTAAACAGCATTGTTTAGTCCTCATGTTTCAAAGCTATATCTCCCTTTTGTCAGGGAGGTATATTTTGTCAATTACAGAAAAAAACCCAAACCTACAAGTACCAAGAAAACAAGCAATGCTACTCAGAAACACCGACTCTGTATTCCTGTATTAGGAAGGACTGGTTGGCTGAGCTTGCTTACATACAGGAATAGCCAGGCACAGGCATAGTGGACGGACCACGGCATTGCTTAGCATAATTTACTTCACTTTTTGACAGAAGCAGAGCATGATGATTATGCCAGCACGTTTCTATTTACTAGAGCTATATTTACACAGGAAAAAATATTTACCTGGAATAAATATTTCTTTTTTTTACCTATTTGTAGTGTTCCATCAAGAGTATTGAAAAGTAATGAAATATTAGTGGTGCCACTAATATTTTTCAGTTCCTAGGGGCAGATTAGTGTTTTCCCTTGAATGCTTTAGTGAGCAGAGGCAAAGAGTTTCTGCAGTTCATACTAATTGACCATGAGAAGTCATCTAGACTAGAAGGGACCCTGAGAGGATGCTTATTTTACTAACCTACGCTTAGAAATTTTCAGTCCTGAAAACTTACATTTCAGTACCCCTCCCCCAGTGTAGAAGAATATATTTCAGACTTAAAATTTACTCCATGCTCAGGTACAGTATTTAAAAAACTGAGTAACAATGTAAACTATTTGTGTTGCTGTTAAGACTGAAACAGTTTCCATGTCATGGCTTCCTATTAGCTGCATCTTGGTAAAAACAAGAGACTGACTTGGATACTGTGACATTTCCACTATGTTCTACGTGTACGCGCACAGTATGTGTTATTTAGTTAACCACTTCCAAAAGCTCACTAAAATATTTAGGAACAGAAATATTCTACACCACATTGCAAAGGAGGGGAAAAAGGGGAAAAAAAGGGAAAAAGGGAAAAAAAGGGAAAAAAAGGGAAAAAAAGGGAAAAAAAGGGAAAAAAAGGGAAAAAAAGGGAAAAAAGGGAAAAAAAGGGAAAAAAAGGGAAAAAAGGGAGAAAACGGGAGAAAACGGGAGAAAACGGGAGAAAACGGGAGAAAACAACAACAACAAAACCATACAAAACCTATGACAAGAAGCTTTCCTGAACAGAAGACGCGGTCAAAGAAGTTCTAGCTAAATCTTTTGGCATGGCGTACTGCCGGCTATTGACCCGCACAACTGGTAAATTAATGGGCTTCAAAAGTGAATCAAGGACCAGACTGGAACAGGTCACACAAAGATGACAAAACTTTTGCCATAATATATTAAATACACAACAGTTTTCTTATTGCTGTCACTAAGTCCAAAACTTCATCCTTTAATTTTGAAGGAGTATATAAGGAATGTTAGTGAAAGAAAGGAAATGTAAACCATGGAAAGAGACCATTTGAATAGTATATGATACATAGGAAAGTTAAAGCTTTTCATATAACGTAAACCAACAATGAAAGTTTAAGTAGTTCAGTAATATTCTGTTCTTGCTGTAAGAACAAATCTACTTAAATAAGTATGCATTTGTAATCAGCACAAAGTAAGAAAGTTTGAAACGAAAGTTTGGAGTGATTAAAAAAAAGCAGCTCATAAGTAGAAAAAAAAAAACCCCAACAAAAAATCCACAGAAAGGAATACACGAGTTTTGTTCCACAGAACTGGCACGCTATCATTTTATCAGGGTGGTAATAGGGAAAAAAGACAATCTGTGAAAGGAGCACGATGAAGACTGTAAAAATAGGAAAAAAGCAGACTGTAAAAATTAGAGTAAAAGTTGATAGACAAAACAGAAGAAGGTGGATTGTGAAAAGATGTGCAGGTTATGAAGAAATCATTTGAAGAAGAAGAGATATCAGGATAGAGAATTGGGTGATAGTGAGAGACAAAGCAGAGCATCAGAATGACAACGTTTAAGGACATTAAATGGTCTTATCTGGGGTTGGAGAAAGACAGAGAAATCGCAAAAGTATGCTTGCATAAGGGAAAAGTCATGCCCAAAAAGATACTTAGTAATTTTTGTTCTAAGTTAGAGGTTGTGTTTTTTTTTTTGCATGTGCACAGACATCTACCTTATTCCTACTAGCCTCATTGCAGAAAGCCTAACCACGCAATCCTCAGAAAGGTAAAAAACGCAGAGAGAACATCAGCTCTCATCTTCACACTCTACTCAGATGCACAAAGTCCACCTGCAACTGCCGTATCATCTGTTCTGGGTAATCAGCTCCTTCCTTTTATATACATCATTACATGCACTACATATATTTATATCTACATAACACATACTTCATACACAGAATTAATGCAACAAGGAAACAAAAAGGCAGATAAGGCACTAATTGGGAACTCCTTCTACTGCCCACAAATCAGGCTGGTCATCCTTATGCCAAACAACAAATGTAATACAAAGTCTTGCTTTCTTGAAACAGTACAAATCAGCCACCAGAATATTTCTGGTTGCAGCTCTGAACCTCTTCTTACCTAACCTCTTCAAGGAAGAAGTACATTCCCAAGATTCCTCCTAGAGTCACGTATCATTGCTTTCAGCCTACGTTAAAGCTTCCTTTTGCCAGCCATCTCCTGCCCTTCACCTGAGGCTGACTCAACCCCACCACGCAGAGAATGTATTTATAAACTTCCTATAGACGTCTGTTTTAAAACCATTTTCTCAAGATTTTCACACAACTTACACACCTCATTTGTCATCGTTTTCAGTGGACCTGGGCACTTACTAAGGCATTTTCAAAAACAGAATTATGTGGTTATTGTAAAAGCCTTTGGTAAGGCATAGCATCATACGGCTAGCTACACCTCCTTTTCCTCAAAGGGATGGAAAATAGCAAACAGCCAGTACAGCACCTGAAGCAAGTAGTACCTGGGCACTGAGGCACAGTTCTTAGAGTCCAGAGACTTACTTCTGATGTGCTCAGTCTCAAGGCTGTGGCTGCCAGTGTTAGATTCCTCTGATGTAAAAAACCAGTCACAAGTATTTCTAAGTTCACATATCAGATATGTTTCAATGTAATTAAGGAAAGAGAGTTATTTGTATTCTGAATGTTACGTGACTTGTGAATTTTGAAGGCACAAGCAGTATTCTGTTTGCAGGACTTGGCACTGTTTCAAAGCAAACTATTACTGTAATGTCTCACCACTGTGAGCTTACATATGCACAAATACATATATAAACATAAAAAAAATAAATTTTTATAAAAATGTAATCAAATGGTCTATTTGTTTCTAAACACAATTGTACACAACAGCTGAAATCTTAGGTGTAACTAATATGTAACTTGAGCCATACTTTACATATGCAAGTATATTTGCCTAAGAGTTAGTTGGAACGAACAGAAAAATACTAAAAATCAAGCAGAAAAACAGCTACAGAGATAGGTTTATTGTATGTGAGCTAGTCCCATTATTCTGGAACATTTCTAGCGTGTAACATTCTCTCTATAGAAGACTCCGCTGCAACAGTGACCACGCTATCCATGCATTTTTCAGTGGTGCACTCACCAACATTTTGGATGTGCTACCTGCCTGCTTTCCCCTCAACCTCTTAGTGAAAATATATAGACAATAGTAGTTCTTATCATTGTTGTTTTCAAATGCATGCTTTCTAGATTTATATGAGGGTAGCCAGGCTGAAAACATAGCTTGCACTTCAAACACAAGGTAGCAGTGTTGTAACAGCCTTTGAGAGGCTTATTTCCCATTCCCTGATTGCATTTCATTGATACCTATTCCTACAATGACCTGCTTCACTTACAAAGTTACCCTGGGGCCAGAGAAGCTTATTTGCGAGCATGGTCCTTAACAGGTTGTTTAGACATGTATCATATAGCACATCCTAGCATTACACTTTGAGGTATGGAACAAATGAGAAAGTTGTGCAGAGGTCCTGAAGAAAGAACAAGAGAGAAAATTGATGTATTTGCGATAGATGCCAGCACATCTCATCATGATATGCTGACTGGCATAGGAATTTTCTGTGCTTAAATAGTCCGGGGTTTTACAGTCCTGCTCAGTTCTGATGAATATTTAATTAACTGATTTGCTGTGAGAGAATGCAATGCCTGTATAATTAGGTCTGGACATAGTTTAGTCTCTGAGATAAACTGTAAAGCTCAAAGGCCTTCCCTGAGTCCTTGGACAAAAAAAACTCAAAAACACAAAACGCAGAAACAAGCATGGAAAATAAAAGTTGATATGCTAATCTCAAAATAAAAGTTTATAGAAATAAAAGGAGTACATAATTTGATATAAACTATCAACACTCTCATGCAGAAAATTAGCAGAGGATTTCACCACACTGAAGTATGAAAAAACAGTAAAATGTTTCCAAAATAAAGCCATATATCACATTTGATATGAAACTTTTTACATTAAAAATCCTTTCAGGTTCCTAACTCAGCAATTAAACATTATGGCAACATACGTCAAAGAAGTTTTTGAACATAATCACATCTTCAAATTACATACTGTTTAGAAAACATAGATCAGTAAGATACAAACATATTTTCAAATTGTTCATTTGAGAGTTTTAATTATGGAGTTTGACAACACCACTCCAACATAATGCACGCAGTGCTTGGCTAGTAGATCCAAACCTATTGTTAAGAAGAAAGGCAAACATTATGACCCAGAATTACATATTGGCAATGTTTCAGAACACAGAAATTTTTCCAAAATCAGAAGAGTTGAAAGCATTTTAAAGTCAGGTTTCTTTCACAGAGTTCTCCCAAAATAATTTGTTTCAAGAAGCAGACTTGCCTCAGTGAGCTGATGAAAAAAAAAAAGCATAGCCCTGGCAAAATCCAGCATTCCTACTGTTCAGCACAGGGTATTTTCTTTCTAAACTACTTCAATTCCACTACTTAGCAGGAAGACATTTAAATTTTTATTGTACTTGTACCTCACAGCAAAAAAATGTATGAGGCTGCTGCTAAATAATCATGCACTGAGGATTAAAGGTTAGATCATGTTTGTCTGTTGTTGGTTGTGTTTTTTTGTTTGTTTGTGTTTTGAGGGTTTTTTTTTTTGTGTTTGTTTGGTTTTTTTGTTTTTTTTTTTTTTTTTTTACATAAAGCAGATGAAAATAAATGCTAAGTACTGACACTGAAAAAGGTTGACCAACTGTCCCCTTTGCTTGAGGGTTACTGCTGTGGGATGAATGAAATACTAGCCATCTGTAAAATTCAGACATGCTGAGGAAAATATACATACAAAATCCACATTTTGAGAGGCATACACTTTGCTAATAGCTTAAAATAAACCTGAGATAGGATGTATCAGTTAACCAATCTGCTTTCCTATACAGTTATTGAAGTAAATGTGATACATGATAGATTCATTAAAACAATTTTATGTATGGACAAAGGACTCCAAGTGTGGGTAACAAGTAAAATCGAATGCCTCATACTGCCACTTTCAATTGCTCAGACTAAACCACTTTCAGACAGCAATACACTGCATGAACTGCAAGAGGTAAAAGGGCCTAAAATACATCCCAGATATGTATGCTTGAGTTTACCAGTTGATGGCTAGCTTGTGTGACTTAAGTTATTTAACCCAATAGCAGAGTTTGAAGAAATGAGAAAGTAAAGGGTGAAACAGATCCAGCAGATACTGGAAAACCATGTTTATAAAAGAGCCAAGATTCTGCATCGGGAGTGCTAGAGGCCCTTGCTGAGTTTAGGGCTAGCCGAGATTGGGCTACCCTGCCAGTCACAGGGATTGAGAGCCAAAAATCCAGTTGAAGCTCTGAGCCGGCAGTCGCTGACTCCTACAGCTTTAAGATATTGCTTATCAGCTGCCCCATGCTGCCTTGTAGGGAGATAAGTAACTCTACACAAGTCCAGCCTAGCCCACTCGGACTGCCTGCAGTGAGTCCTCCAGACATAGCTGTTGATCCACAAAACTGCAGCACGCCACTGACAAGAGAGTGATGTTGCTCTCATTTGTATCCCATAGTCCCACTTCAAGCACCGAGCAGCAGAGTAACTCTGCATAATATATTGTCTAGTTGCTGACAAAAGTGTTGGGTTAATGTTTTCTAGCTCTATTTGAAGACAAACCAAAGCCACCAACCCCAAATCAGAAGACGCCACACTATTATATATTACTTTTTTGGCATTTCCACTCAAACCAACAAATGTTACAGTATGATTTGCTGGGGTTTTAAATGGAATTTTTATCTAATAACTCAAATTAAAACATGTTGATGTTTTAACATTAAACATCTAACAGTAGTTCAGGTAGGGATTCTCTTTAACCAGACAACAAATTTAAGTGGTTAAAAAAGAATTACACTAACCAAAGGCACAACTGACTATTTCAGCTAGGAAAACACAAGCCTGGCAAAACTCCTTGTGAAAGTGTGAGTATTTTGAGCAACCCGAGGAGGAAAGGGGAAGCCTTGGGAGTTTCAAATTCTCATTTTCACTATGCCAAATTAAACAGTACATTTACATTCTGATTCATTTTCCTTCTGCTTACTAGTAAATAAATAGATGAAAACAGTACTATAAACAGTTTAAATTCTATCAAGTGGAAATAATTTCCTGATTTTTCATCTTACAAAAATTTGACTTTTCATCTTCATTTGGAAAGAAAACAGGCTTTGAAATATACTGATATTCCAAAGAATGAAAAAGCTGCTTTGCAGACTATGTTTCAAAAGCAGCACCCTCAGTGGTTCATAAATATTTATGTTGGTATAAACATAATCAGTGTGTATATCAGAAGAACGTCCCTCATCAATTTATCTGCTTTGTGTATTCATTGTTTCAGAGTCTTTTTT
>KZ505708.1:929122-954655 GCA_002844005.1 Limosa lapponica baueri | reverse complement strand
TATTTTATCTCTAGCTGCATTTATATGGACAGGAAGAGGATCTCAGAGTATACAGTTAGGGTTAGGGACTAAGACACCAAGAGTGAGCAAAGTGACAGGTATATACACGATAGAATGGAAAAGTATGCTTTCTTACAACTCCAGTTTACTTCCTGCGTTTGAGAAAAGATCAAATAGAATTTTGTAATATTGAAAAGAAATCTAACCAACTCCCTCTGGTTGGGTTTCACTGGGAATCAATCAAGTTCTCTTTCTTATTGACCTGGTGGTGCAGGTGGGAGAAAAGCTGTATTTTGGACAGTGCGTCCTTGTGGCAACTGGGGAAGGGACTACTACTCTGAACCAGTGTCTTCATAGATTAGAATGCTAACTTTTGTCTAGAGTCATTCCTATAGGAAGGAAAGAAACCATGCAGCAAGACTGGTTATCTATCTTAATACTCATGGTTTTTTCAAACAACCTTGTTCAAAGGAAGTTAGGAAACAAGTACATATTTGTAAATGAATGGTGTAGCACTGACGTAGCACTGTGAACCTATGAGATCCAGTTTACTAGAAACAGAGATTCACCATGAGCTATCCCCTCTCTTCATTCCCTTATATTGTGTCTTTATTTGCAGATTACAGATATCCCTTCCGGTTTTGAAATTCAATGATTTCCTATATGCACAGGACGCAAACATAACAGTATTCATCTTATACTGGAAACACATCTAAATTAACCCTAAAACCTGAGTCAGTGGAAGGCATAACAAAGCTGTTGAGCCTTTCATGACATCATGACAACCTAACTAATTATTTTAGGTTTTCCTTGAGACACCAAGTTAATGGATAAAAAATAAATTTGTACCAATAAATAATTATCAGAGAAGAAATTATTTCTAGATTATACTACAGATGCTTAAAACATGATAAAATTTTAATTTGTTTTTCAGGTTTTGAAACAAATACTTCTGAACTAGCTGTATAAAATAATATAAACAATCCTATCCAAGTAGCCACCACCAACTTTTTTTCCTTGAGCAATTTTTTACAAAAAGAATATTTTAAACACATACTGCTCCTTTCCCTACCCAAAGTTTCATGTAATTGCTAGAATTTATTTTGCATGCATGTATTCTGCATGGATTCATTAATTATTTTAAAACATTATTTCCAAAAATAGCATTCCATTTCACTGAAATATGTATGCATTCAAAGCACTATACTTCATGCTGTCATTGCATTGCATAAAAATAAGTGATACAGCTTTCTTAGGCCTCAAGCTGAAAATCTATTGTAACTATATTAGGAGGCACATAATGCTTTTTGCATCTTTAAAACAAAAATTCTTTGTCGAAGGAAAAAGTAAACTTTGATTTCAGAAAAAAAGCCTGCTTCAATGTCAAATGTTGTGTTACAACTGTTTGAGGAAAGCCAAATATGTGCAAACAGCAAGATGATTTCTCCTCTCCTCCTCCAGCAATGTTGTATGGAAATTCAAAGTGACAAAAGCAAAACAGAAAACAGAGACAAGAAATCATTAGAGTTTACTTGCACAAAGACATTTTGAATTGGACATATGAAATATTTCTCAGTAATGATTTTTCATTCCTTTGGTTTTTTATTTAAAAAAATAAACTTGAAGTGATAAATGCATTGCATGGATATTCTTTATAAAAGAGGAAAACAACCCTCTGAAACAAGTTAAATTACACCTTTATCTGCAAAAAATTATTTGCCAGCATCATTACTCATTTTCTGTTGTTTCATTTCATTCTTTTACACAGCCACACTATGCTGGTAGCTTATTTCACCACTTGTTTTCTTATTTAGACCTTAATGGGAACATTTTATTGTCAGAAAACAACATATCCTTTGAAAACCTGATACTGCATGGTATCAGTGAGAGGGAGGAATAGAGAGACAGGACTGTGACACCAGGCTAGTAAAACTTATGTCCCTGAGTCTAGCCTCTTGGTATCTCGGATATGGCTCACATCATCCCTTTTAAAACTAGAAGATGAAAAAAAAAATATCTTCTTACAGAAAGAAAGAGATGCTACAACTTCTCAACCCAATATGGTCACTACTGCTTTCTACAGGCTTTTCTTAATATATATTCCTTGTAGAAATACTTCTAGCACAAGCATTTCCGTATTTACAGTTACGCACCAAGGAGGAATGGAACATAAACCCTTCAGTCACCCTGTTTTCTGCCACTTGTTCAGGAGTGTCTGGTCTCTCAGTATTTTCAACATATTCATAAAACAGAAAAAACAACAAATCAAAAAATTTCCAAGAGAATATAAAACAGACAGCTCTTCTACTAAGATAAATTTTATTTATTTCTACTGGCCTCTTCCTGCGTTTCAGTTCTCAGAGACAAGCAATGGATTTAGTCCTATATTCTTATGTGCATTGTACGAAACAAACAATAGCCCTCCATGTGGGAAACAAAAAAATAAAAAATACAGTCTTACTGACATACAAATATAAATGCAACCAGTAAATATGAAAAGGGAATTTCACAATTTTTCTGAAAACTTCAACTGTGTCTAGTTTAAACTCCAGAAAATGTAGACTATTTTGAATTAAGAGACTCCCTCCATCTTTTTTAATCAAGACACCCCCTTCCTTCCCGTAAGTAGGATGGCAGGGTATCAACACTTAACTTATATATTTCTTTGACTGTTCACAGCCAGCACCATAAGAAGGGTCTAGCATTATTGATTTTTCTTTCTCCTCCCCACCCCGCCCCCATCCAACCAGAATAACAAGTTTCACATATTGGAGAAATCTGCACAAATAAGGCAAATTCTCTTTACATCTACTGAAATTAACATGTCAATATTCTTCCAATTTTTCCTTTGAAAAGTACCTGCAGGCAGGAACAAGAATGACCCCAAATAGCACCTCCATTACTTTGTTCTAGATCATCTTTACTTCTCTGATCAGTGTAAATCAGTGCTTTAGCACCAAGATGCTTGCAAGTCTGACACATATTAAGATAAGAGAGTACATGTAAGGCCCACATTACAATAAAAAGCAAATTTAGAAACAAGGTAACCTAGTATTTAAAATGTACTATTGTCACAGAGAGTATTTTCAGTAGTACTTGGTAGGTTTTTTTTTTTTTTTCCTCCAAAAGAAAAAAAGATGACTGAATTATTAGGAAAGAGATGAAAAGCCGTATGAGATTTTAAAATAAACTGAAAAAATAGAGGGTTTTAAGGAGTGAAGTATTCACATATTCATAAAGGTCTGCATAAAAGCTAAGTACAGATATACAGAACACAAAGAGCAAAAGAGCATAATATCACAAATGAAGACTTACTGAAAATAGAATATACATTTACACACTATTTTGGTACCTATAAATAGCTAGCACCCTCACTGTGCTAGCTTAGATAAAAGAAAAAATCCGCATTATGAAGCCCATGCAGTTCAGACTTCTGCACTTTTCACTTCAAGCAATATTATGTACAATTCCTCACTTTCTAAGATGGTGGCAGCCAGTATGAACTAAAATAAATAACCAATCACAAAAATAAACAACTGTAAGAACAAAAGCTCAGCTTGAACCATTTTTTGTTTGTTTGTTTTTAAAAGGCCATATACACATATTCCCCCAGTCCTAGAGAGAACAGATACACAAAAGACACCTATGCAGATGTCTCCAGTAAGGGAAAAATAAAAATGGTGTTTTAAATGCATATCACAATCCCAGTGTATGTACTTCTCACAAGTTTAAGGAGTACAAAGTAAATGGTGGGAAGCGTGCTACTGATCCAACACTGCATGTTAAAACAGATTAACATTTTCTTTTAGGCTTCCTTTTTTTTGCATTAATATTTTGAAATAACACCATATATTGCTTCATTATGAAGACAAATGTTGTAAGCCTAGGCTGCACAAAGAGCTGACCTACAATACAACCATCAAGATGATCCAGGCTTTCCTACAGTATTTTATTTTGTATTAATAGTTAACCTGATGAAAAAAACCTAACGAGTTTAAGGAAGATGTTTCACAACCTATGGAGTGATTCAAGTCAGGAGTGGATTAACAGATAACTTCTAAATAATATCTCTTAAAAATGCTAGTTCAAAAGCTATTTAATGGAAATACCTTGCTTGCTGGACCTGCTTTTCACAAAAAGATCCAAATAACTATCCCAACTGAGTAAAAATTTTGGCCTTCTAGCTGTAAAAACACTGCGCTAGCACTCTTGGCTTTGTGAATAATCCTCTGTTCTCCTTTTGATGTTAAGTAACTTGTCCTGTTTCTCCTCTAGCCCTAACCTTTATGCAATACATTTAGAAAGAAGTAGTCTTTTATATTCAAAAAGACATTCCAATTCAAAAGGTATGTGTTCTATTCACCAAAAAAAAAAATCTAAAAATTAATTTTCTGTTCAGCCAAAACTAATTTTACCCTCTTCCTAAACTCCCTTTCTAATTTACTCCAGTATAAATTCCTCCTCTCCCTTTGTCAGAGCTTACAAAAATCAGCTCTATATTCATACACAAGATTAACACCTCATAACACGTAACGCAGAAATAAAACTAAAATCTCATTTTCACTGTATTTTTATCAATTTCCAGGAACTGACCCTGAATTATGTATAGCATCTTTTTAGCAGGAAGGATAAAGTGACTGTTCTGAGTTAACGGAGCCTGTAGCTTCACTCTAATACCAACCTGATTGCGTGTCTCCTGGTCTGCCTGGCACGTTTCCTCCCTCCGACACCAATACCTAGCTACCTCTACGTGACTGCTACTATATAAAAGCATTTTTCCATTAAATCTCTTGACTTATGGAAGCACACCAAATGGGTTTGAGCCCTTTCACATTTTCTTTTTGGAAACCTCAACAAGGTTGTAATAAATTACAACAGAAATATACTCCAAATCAAAGCATGTAGCCTATGCTTGCAGCGATAAACTCTAGTGACATTTGAAGCCTGCGTAGCTTGAAATTTCAAACTGAAGATCTCAAAAGACATCTGAGAAAGACAGGTCAACATTTATAAAGGATGTTTCAATAAGCTTTACTCTGCCGAATTTACCATTTATTATGAAGATTTGCATAGAAAATATCCTGCCCCTTGAAGATCAACGCAAATTCAACTACAACGCTGTTTAAATTCATATTCCAGTAAATTTTTGAGTGTCAGCCTGATGGCCTCAGAAAATTAAGACCATGACCAGATTTTAAGCTAATAAATAGGGCTTGTGAAAATAAGAAGTTCTTGAACTCATAAAGATGTCTTTTTTTTTTTTTTATTATTCCAATGTCATCACAAAAAGTGTTATCTCAGTTTAAACTACATTGATTTGGGGAATTAATGACACTACTGAGATGAACTCATTTCAAATTACCGCAACTGCACACATTAAAATCCAAATTGGAATGTATGCCTAAGGATCTATTATTCAGGCCTTACTAATAAAAAATGTCACTTGCTCAGTCATGTCTCCAAACAACAATTCCTCACTGAGTAACACGTGGGGTTTAATTCTATTTGGCTCTGCATTGCCCTAAACCAGTTTGAGAAAGAACAGTGCATCGCTAAAGGTAGGGCTACTGATTAACAGATTCTCGTGCGTGCTCTTACACCGGCTCACTACAGTTTCATGTCGCTAATTTACTTGATCGGGACACAAAGAAAAAAGCAGTTTGTGTCATATCTCTCTCTCTTTAAAAGCCAGCCTACGAAGTATAATCAGGGAGAATTTTTTTCCTCTTGGGTACACAGCTTTGGACAAAATAGATCCATTTTTCTCTTGGCCATGCAATTGCTAAACTCTTCTCAGATTACCAACTACAGACAGACTACAAAAAGTAAACTAAAACGCAGCTGGGTGTGGTGAGAGGCTGTTGTAACATTTCAGCATTGGTGGTTTCAGAAGTAACTTAAAACAGAATGAGTACTGATAAATTATCAGCATCAACACGGTATGAAGCACAGTGAGCAGTAGGGAGATAAAAGACAAAAGCTTTAGCACAGACAACATATTTACCGTTGTTTGAGTGGTAAATACTTACCCTTTTTCCCTCCTCTTACACAAAAAGTTCTTCAAGTGAAGGTCTAGCACAGATTTAGTTTTTACCAGGTAGACTGTCTCTCCAGACAGGAAATTAGTGGCCTCCCGCATTAAACATGTTATTAGTGATGTTGATAAACAAACTAGAAAATAAACATTAGTTCTCTGCTTTGTGATAAAGCAGAAGCTAACTTCCATGAGAAAACTACACATTTTTACATGAATTTATTGAAGAAGGTACAACAGAGGGGGAAAAAACCTAAAGAAGACTACTCCTGCTCAAAAAGGCAAATTATTATTACTTTTTTATAATCCAAATGGAGAAGTGGATGTTGGTTTCCAGTCTCATCTAAAGATCAACTTAAATATGAAAATCTGAAAACATTTTTTTTCTTCCTTTCAGTTTTGCACTGTGTCTTCCAACCAAGAACCTACAGTGCTAGAAGCAGAAGCCTATAGGTTAGCTATAAGTAAGGACAGTCAATCTATAATTCTGAATGCATGCCGAGATGGACCAAATTTTCATGCGACTGTAAGAAAAACACACACAAGAGTGCTCTTCTACTTAGAAGAGGGAACCAGCTAGGTATTTCTTTTTTTTTTTCTCTGAAAAGCCATTATGACAAAAATCATCATACAAAGGCATTTTTACATACCTTACAATGCCAAGGCTCTTCTAAAGCCCTAATGGTCAAGGTTCGTAAGATGAACCAAGCTTTTAGAAGTTTTTAGAATAACTACAACATGTAACATTTTAAAGCACCTCAAGACTACATAAACAGAAAACGTTTCAAGTGTTTTGTTTGGCTCCAAGTTAACCACAGCACAGAAAGTGTAAGGTGACTACACGTAATTGCTTACACGCTTCATGAATCATTAAGCAAAGAAACCTTTATATATATGCATGCATATATAGAAGAATCAATTTTCAAGATATTATCAAAATTACAAATATTATCACATTTTCATACTAACAGGCAAGAATATCCTGTCCTTTATGAAAATCTTAATTTGGATCACATCTGATGGCTAATCAAAACAGTTACTTATGCACAAATATGTGCATTTATATGCACAACTCCCAGTAAATTTGAGATACATTTTTAAGACAGAGCTTCTACTACAGTGCTTACATTCTGCATTAAAAAAGAAAAGGAGACCAAAAGTGAGGTAAACCTATTGATTTTAAATTTATTTGAATTCAAGGTGAAGAAATTTAAAACAAAATACAATTTAGTCAGAATATTATAGTATCTTTAACTATTGAGTTGGGTTTTTTTTTCATAAGAGACAGCTAAGTAAAACTAATCAATGCTGCCTGTACGTAGTTTAATTATAGCTTACTGAAAAGAGTTTCTGAACTCTGTAGCTATAGAGGGGGAAAGAAAAACCAATTATGAAAGGACAGAATAACAGTCACGCCCTGGCTGTCACATCCAGAAGATGGGAAAAAAGCTTTTCATAACAATATGACTTTGCCATAATTTCTGTAATAAATTTTAATTTTGAATGCTTGAAAAGAGAAACTTCTCCAAAAACCTGTGCTAAAAGTGTAAAGTTATAATATATAGAGGCCTATTAGTGTGATTGTTCCTCAAAACAATAAAGCAAAAATGAAGGCTGTCACACAAATAGAAATGGAACTCTTGTTTCTAATGTAACTTCAATATACTTATTTTAAAACTTCACTTATTATTCTTTAGGAAGTCCTCACATCACAGGAACTATTGTATCAGTAGACCAGGTTATATGCACTCACACATGGTGACAGAAAAGTTGTTACTCATCTGAACTGTGAGCTGTACAAATCGCATAAGATGCAAGGCAACAGATGGAGTCTTAGGAACAAAGCTTGAGACATTAGCAGAAGTCTCAATAACAATATCACCATAGTTAACTGATGGTACTAAGCATAATGTAGAAAATCTGTAATTATTCCGGGGAGTACTCAGGCTTAAAAATCAAATCCCTTAATATCAGTAACACAGAAAAACAACTAGGAAACTATCCATCCTTTAAAAAAAAAAACACAAAAAACACAAAAAACACCTTGTAACTGAAAAAGAATGTCAGAATGGCTTGATTTACTAAAATCCACTCCACTAATAATACTGTAACAACTGATACCCTGCAGACTTAAGACTTGGTAACAAACTACGTAAACATCAGCATTACTCTGAAAGAAAAAAGGAGCACCACACAGAATAGCTACCTCAATTTGGAGGATTCTCTCTCCTACTCTGGAAAATCCTACTCACTTTTCAATCCTTGAACACAGTTGCAGAACTGCTGAAGAATTAACAGTTGCTGAGGATCCTGCTGACTATGAAGGCTTCTGTTTCAAGGTTTCTGACTTCAGAAGCCATAGTGTGGACACTGATGCACCATCAACCATATAGACTGCTGCTAGTAATCATTTTATTTACGTATTTAAATGACACACACTCAAGTATGGAGCCTTCTTCCCCACCCTCTCGAGGAGGAAGTGCAATCAACTCCCACAACAGATTTCTAGTATTTGGGCATACTTAATTTGTGAAGAGAAGGTGGGACAGAAGGAAAATCAGTCTGTGTGTGTGTGGTTTAGTTTTAAATTGAGACAGTCTCTCTTTAATTGCTTTTCTCCCAGTCACTGTAATGTGTTTTGAGCAAATATAGAAATGAAGTTTGTTTCAATCAACTCTAAATGCACAAGCATTAACAGTTTACACCTCTAGACCTTCTGGAAGAGACTCTCAAAGCAATTTATGAAGCCAAATCTATATATTTGGATTCTTCCCCCTGCCACTGCCCACCCCAAGTTGTGAGTGGGAGCATACAAGGTACTATACATAGAACAAAGTTGTAGGTGGTCTACCACTACAGGACAAGAAGTCTATGCCAAACTATAAGAAAGATTTCACATTGCACCCTTCTTGTTTTCTACCTTAAAATGAAGATAACTGCTTCTGTCAGACTGCCATGAAATGAAAGCACCTGGTAGAACTGGCAGCACAGATAGTACATTTGCCAGGTATACTGGGTAAGCATATTAAGAAGAATGATTTCAAATTATGTATCCTAACCCACAGTCTTTACCAACTGAACACTTCAAGGTTGTTTATCAAAAGAAGTTGACTGAAGGGAGCTATTTAAAGAGTATTTGTTCTTGCAAGGCCATTTTTTACATCATGGTCTAAAAAGGTTACTCTGTGGCCAGCGCACAGACATAATTATCTTAAGAAAGTGTATAGAAAATTGCCAAAGTGTATAGAAAAGTGCATAGAAAGTGTATAGAAAAGTGCAAAAATTCAAAGTGGTTTGCTGGCAACATGTCTAAGAAAATAAAACCCCCTTAGGTTTATGCTAAATATCCTTGTTGCCGATACTATTTCTTTGTCTAGAATAGGTAGCAATAAAAGTATTTCAGATTCTGTTTTAAGTAACATTTGCATTTATATTGTAAGTTATGTTGTGTCATTTTTATGTCAGGTCTTTAAACAATAACTCAAAGTAAATTGTAAGCACATTTCCCACCCTGACATTGGTGCTACTGATACAGGCTTTCACCATTCCTTGTCTTGTTTGTCAACATATTTTCAAATCCGTATGTTACAAAATCCTTTAGTCTAAAAAATAAAAATAAATTCTAATTTTGTCTCTCCAAAATACTCAAAGAAATAGATGATGCATAGCATTTTATTTTATTTTTAAGGCCAAAGACACAACAAGGTCTCACCATACTAAACCATTAGAGAAAAAAAACCAACTGATTTATTGCACATAAAAAACCCCTAAGCATAAAGAAAGCAGATAAAGTACTGTGTAAATGAACTAACAAGTGCTAAAAGGAAGCTTTTCAGATAGATTTGATGATATTAGCGACACAGAGGTAAATGTCAACCCAAACAGTAACACCAGCAGTCAATGCTCATGACTGTATGATTGTTCTAGTTACTGTAAATAATTTTCTATCTTATATATATATTTAAGAAGTTGTTTGCAGGGAAAGCGATTTGTTCTCTGGAGTCCTAATTAAGAGTTGTTTTACTATAGAAAAAGTAATGAAAAATAGTGCTAGAGGTTCATGTAGGAACTAATCTCCATTTAAATCAATAGATTTGAGTTTAAGCCAATTTAAAATGAAAAAGGAAACAAGAAAACAATTGTTAGCAAGCCGAAAAGCAAAACCCCATAGTGGCATAAACCAGTAAATATTCATGCTATGAAGGATCCCAAGGACCTAAACTGCTATTTAAGGCCCCTTGTGCTGGATCTGATGTTTATTCTAGGCAAGAAAGCAGTTATCTTGCTTGTCCAAATCTAGGTATACAAACAGATGTATCTTGCAAGATAAGGAGAGAACATGGAAACAAATTCACCAAAGAACTGGCACAGCTCTTTCCCATGTCCCACAGGGTTTCCCTAAGTGCAGGGCACAGGCAATGAGCAAGACAAAAGAAAAATAATATTTAAGGGAAAAAAACAATTACAGTTGTCTACAGCTTTTCTTCAGGGACAGTATGGAAAATGAAGCCAAAGGAAAATGAAGGTATGCACAGACAGAACACTTCTGTAGAGGTAAGTTCAACTATTGTTTTCAGGAAATACGTAGAGAGTCTTGATGTCGAAGTTAAACATTGTCCAGTGGGTAACAACAGCAGTTGCTTTATTCTCAAGGCAAGACCTGAAGATTCCTGTAGTGTTCTAGAAGTCTTATAACAACTTCTATTAGTCCTTGTTTAGCAAATGAGGAAGCAGACTCAAATCTTAAGCCTTATTTTGTAGGGAGATAAACTGACAATAAATTTTAGTCAGATACAGGGTTTTTATTTTGGATTTGTTTTCAAATCCTCACATTAGAGAGGGCAAAGATCTGTGTCTCAAAATATTTTTCCACATGCTTTTCTCATTTTAATTAAGTTAATTAGATGCTTATTGTATTTCAATATCACTAAAATTAAAAACAAAAATACTTGAGTAGGAATAGAGGGTTTTTTCCTATTACTTCCAATAACAAAATTACTTCCACTATTTAATAGTGGCACATACTGTGAATGCTTGGGGCTTTCTCTTTAAGTGTCATTTAAGTTCGGAGAATCAAATGTGTATTATCTATGTCAATATCTTTGCAGAAGCTTAGCTGTAGTGGAGGAAACCCTTAAAGAAGCATCATCTGTGCCCCTATTAAAGCATTGTGCAGAACAACTTGTAATTTTTGTGACGTCCTAAAGTCATATGACACCTTCTGACCAGTGCTGGCTGGTCTCAATATCAAAATCTCTATCTAAAACAGGAGCTGGGTTGAGCAAACTACAGCTACATTAGGATTCTTACTCCCTACCTGCTTTGAAAGCAGAGGATTTAGACACAGCACAAGTTTCAAAACGATTGCTACTTTTTTACTATTACTATTAAACAAACTGGCCTTCCAGAGTGCTCATTCACCACAGCAGGACGTCTATCATTGTCATGCTCATTTTCAGCCAAGCATATGGAGCTTTTCTCTTTCTAGGTTAAGTCTTCCATGCCAGATGGGCACATGAAGCCCCAGAGATTAGTTGCAAAGCTGCACAGAAAACTGAAATACAGACCAGAGGAAAGAATGCTCCCAATGGTTTCTGTTACAAGGGAACCAATTTACTGAAATGACAAAACTTTCCTATTCACATTTAGGTTTGCATACATCATCGATTGCCTATACTGTAATCAGCAACTGAAAAGGAAAAAAGAATCACAGAATGGTTTAGGTTGGAAGGGACCTTAAAGATCCTCTAGTTCCAGAAACATGAAAAATAAAAACTTCCAACATTTTTGCAGTGGTTTCATTCAGATACCTGTAAGAACGACAGAGAACCGTTCCATATGAAAAGCAGGAAAGATGGGAGAAAGACACAACGGGTGCTTGGTGTTCAACGGGGCACAACTTCTCTCAACAAGAATCTGCTTGCATATACAGAGTACAAATGATACTCTGACACAGGTGTAATTAACTATTTTCCAGATCTTCAAAGAGAAATTCCAGGACATATTTGAGAACATGTAATTCCACTCTTGATACAATGTATTTTAGAAGCGGTTTGTTTTTCCTTAGGGTGAGCAAAGCATTGAGAAAGCAGCGTGTTGCTTTGGTGTCTGTTTTCAGAACAAGAAGGTATGAGACATTTATGGAAGGACCTAGGGAAGCAGAGGGGCACCTGGAGTGCCGTCTCCAGATGTTGTGAAAGGAGATTTCCATGCTTTCCCCTTATCCCACAGGAGGCTTTTCTTCCTCACCCTCAGCATTTGCTCAAAACTGAAAGTTAAAGAACTCATTTGTCACTGTATTTGCTTAACTAGATAGCATGCTGCAACACACAGTTCAAGTACACTGGATTGCAAGCATTCTGAACTTACACATTTTCTCCTCCAACATTTATTCCAGTCTTTTTACCTTCATTTTCTCCTCCAACATTTATTACAATCTTTTTACCTTTTTCATATGGAATACTATAATGTAGTTACTGAAACAATTGCTGTATTCAAGGATACACATATTAATTGCTCAATAAACCTGCATTGACACACTGGATTTAACATGCCACATTGAATTACCGATCATTTTTCTAACCTTACCAAGTCAATCTGGGGCAGAGACATCTGCAGTTTAGCTGGCATATTTTTTAAACACCTGCTTCCTTAACTATTGTAGTATCACTAGTTTGAACAGTTGCACATTTTGGTGGCTGACTACACACTCCATAAATATTTTGTTTCATTACCTCTTCTTCATTCTTGGGAAAAAGTTCTTTATTTTATTGGAAACAATAATTTTATTAGTATACCATAAATTGAATTGATTTGTTCTGAAGTTCCTTTAATTCTTTTTAAGAAAACCCACAAACATTGTATTTTTTTAGTGTTCTTCTAGTATGAAGGAAGAGAACATATCAGTACACATATGCCTAAATCAAATGCCACCATTGTCTTATTAATGTTATCCAGCTCTTTAATTAGAAAAATATATTTTTAAATATACTGTCATGAAAGAAGGGCAATATACATCCAATAATCCCCTTTAACTTGATAATAGAAAACATTTAAAAATAAAAATTGAAGGCAGTATTAAGCCCAAAATTCTATAATTTTCAAGCATTTCATTGTCAGAAAACTGAGATGATCATTTACAGCATGGTTGCAGCCTTCCCCCTCCCCATGAGAATATCACAACTGCCATACAGAACTCATCACACCACATGACAGAATGGTGATTTTTACTAAAAAAGGATTATTTTGCCAAGAAATTAACGAACATGAATACAGTAAAGAGCATTAAGCATAAATAGCTTCAGCACTTTGTAAAAAAACTAGGAACAACATTTGACATTTAATATGACTACACGGAACTGTAACTTGTCAGTTAGTTAAATAAGATTAACTACTGGATGCTTTTGTAGCAATAATGCTTAGGAAGCCATGGAACAGTTGTATTTACAGCTTATGAACAAAAAGAAAGTATTGCTAACTCTTATTATTTCCTGGCTTTGATAGCAGGACGTGCCTCCTATCTCTACGATTTGTCCTTGCCTACCTCATTAAGCCCCTACTCTTCACAAAGAAGCAATGAAATATAAATCAACTGATTCTAGATTACTTCCTGACAATTAATAAGTGAAATAAGCACAGAGCTACCCTTACCAAATTCACTGCTACCTTAAAAAGTTTTGGAGAGTAGAAAAAAGTCAACCAAGCTGTACAAGGCAAGGCTCACCATCTGACAAACTCGCAGAACAAAAATTAAAATACTAGTCTGAGTTATAAATCAGTTAGGCTGTAAATCAGTTAGTAACCTGAACTAGAGTCTTTAAAAAAGTTATTTCTGTTACAAATAGGAACCATATTATTTTCTTGTTTTATAATACATCTTATGGACAGAAAAACAACGCATACTAACTTTTGCACTAATTCTTTATAAAAGCATTTAGGCTCCAAACTTGAGCATTGTGATAAATACTATGGACGGAAGATGATGTTAGATCTTTTTATTTTCCTGCCAAGCATTCTGTAGATGAGAAAATGAAAGACTTGTTCCTAAGATTACTTACCCATGAAGTTCAGATAGCTTTCTCCTCCAAGAGCATGAGTAATGAGACGAATCATTTTATGGAGCTGTATTCCCCGATCAATGACTGGTGTAAGAGGTGAGAGCACACTCATGTTCGTATACATCTCTGCATCCATCAGTCGAAATGCTAATGTCTTATCACCAACAAGTGCCTGTAACAGTTAAAAAGAGTGAATAAAAGCCTTGGCTATACTAGAAGTGTTTCTAATATTTTTTTAAAGCAGGCACTTTATATCATAAAGGGAGGACTTGGAAGATTGGTGAGGAGTCAAGGACATGGCTTGGTGTGCACGATCTAGTCCCTCTTCACAAAGAAAACATCCTGCCACCACCGATGATCACCAGATCACAGTAACCCTAACTTCTAATTACTGCAGCTTTGTATTGTGTGATGGGTAATCGTGTGGGCGTGATATAAATAATCTGCTGACAAAAAGAGAAAGTGTGTAAACTGAGGCAGAGACGTCCTTGAGCTGAGCCTCAACTCAATGCCAGACCCAACTGTCTGTTTTCCACTTGCAACCCTCTGCATGCTTACTGGGGCTCCTCACACTGATTGGAATACCAGTATGTGATCAATAAACCCCTGTTGTGGTCCCACATTTCACCTGATGGGATAGCACTGCACAATTACTTCTGAGAACCTTTTTGCCTACAGACACCAAACGTGAAATGTTAACGTCAACGCAATAAGCCACAAGTGACTTAACATTTTGGAACTTTTATAGAGAACTATGGTTCTATGGTAAAACACAGAAAATAAGAAAGCAAACATATCAAGTAAACTTCCTAGGATGTACAAATAAAGGGCTATTAACAACATTCCTGATTTAGAGATGCAGAATGAATACGAAGCATTCATTTATATGCAATTAAGAATGCGATTGGTTTTCTGTGATTTCACACAAGAGAGAAAAATAAATAGTAATTCTGTATAAAAACAGTGACTGAATTACTAACTTGCTAGAGCTTACTGTTACTTGAGAAAGGCCACACAAATGCTATGTAACAAGGATTATTCTCATATATTAGCATGCAGGTAGCTGAAAACATTTTGGAGCATTTGTATGCAAATAACTAATTTTTGTTCAATTAGCCCAATTCTCATATTATACTCTAGCATGAAAACTCACTAGATGCCAGAGAGACAGCTGAGCTGTAAACAGATCTAGCTGAAAAGCACCACCATCCTTTACTTTTCCAGCTAATGATATAACAGCACATATAGATGATTCCCTCAAGTAAAAAATAATCTTTTTGTAAAAATAAATAAATTCCTATGGCAAGACTGAAGATCGCACTGAACAACTGCAAGTAACAACTCTTCTCTGGACTCAGAATGTGGCATTTGTTAGTGTCATTTCATGTCCCCTAATCTTTCCATTAGAAGAGAAGGTAAGTGTTCCCTGTTCATGTTTTCTATGCCAGTCATGATTTTATAAACTGGAATCCTTGCCCCTTCAATGATCTTTTTTCTACCCTGAAGAGTCTTAGTCCATTTAGTTTTCTTGTGAAAACCAATCCACACCTGCTATTATTTTTACCAACTCTTACAGCATTCTTTTCTAGTTATGCTGTATATCCTTTGAGGTAACAGGAACAGATCTGTCTCCAACATTCAAGACTGACACAAACCATGAAAGGCTAGAGTGGCATACTGATTTTGCTCTTTGCTCTCCATTCCGTTCATAATAATTCCAGTACTGTATCTGGTTTTTGGACAGCTATTAGAATCGAGCTGCTCTATTTCACATACTTATTGTAACCATAAGGCTCTGTATTCTGCCTGGTAATAGTCAGCTCACAGCTTACACACATTGTAACATACAAGAAACCAGAATTGTTTCAGCCCCTCAGGTGCATCACTTAAGTACCTCCAGAATTACTTTTATCTACACCCCCATTTTGTTTCTCTATGCTACTTTTCACATATGATCCTGGTGTCCATCTGCAACTGTCACAGTTAGCTTGTTTTCTTTTTTTAAAATTCAAAATAAATAGATCTTCTTAAGTATGAGATTCTAAAACAAAAATACATAGTGATATGGAAAACAACTGATAAAATCCATCATGAAATAAAAGAACAGCAACAGTAATATTATATGGATGCTTTCAGATGAACAATCAGCTTTCATAAAAGCAAATAATCACAGAATAATATGAATTTCCAAGTAACACCTGAAGTTCTTTACCAGGATTGGGACTCTTCTCTTGTGCCTTAAGTGAACACTATGTAACAGTCTGAGATAAGAATGTAAATAGGTACATAAAAGTAAGCTGATAAACTCAGAATTACCTTTTTAAAATAAAATACAGGTCTCATTTTGGAGACTTCTGTAGACTTTTATCATAGAAAGTATATGAAATAGAATGTCAACTACTATTATGTAGAGGAAAGAGTTGAAGATAGGTTACTTAAACCTTTCATTAGAAAATTGTTCATTTTTTTTAAAGTTCCTAATTGTAAAATTCTCAACCAATGGATTTTCTGATTCTTCAGAAACAACCATTAGAAAAGATTGTGGGAGATGAGCGTTATCCAGACTTATGATTTTTTCATTTTTCTGTACATAGAACTATTATAATTGCTGTGTTTTGAATCAAACCATTAAAGAATATTTCATTTAGATTTCTAAAGAGAGATTTCAGAGAGGAAACATTTTCCTGAAGGGAATGACAACAGTTGCAAACAGTGAACAGATCTGCTAAACTGTGACATTGTTCATGCTTATCATAAATAGTGCTCCATCTTACATTATGGAAATCACATTTTCAAAAGTATGGATTATATGCCTTCCTATGTTCTATGACAGGCAGGCAAAACAAGAAGCTAGAACTCATTTCTTACAAAAACCCAAACAAAACAGAACTGAAAAATAACAAACACCCACCCACTCCAGGATTCCATAATTACAAAGAAGGATCAAAACCAAAGAGACCTAAAGAAAACCCGAACAAAAAAAAATGAGCAGTAGTTCCAGACCTACCTTTCTCAACTCATCTCAATTTTTAAAAAGCAAAACCCACTAAGCCTCTAAACATCATCTTTTACTTGCTTATATATAAGCAAGTGGTGCTTTTATTATATAGATACAATACCTGATCATGGCTCTCTGCGTATGCAATGTACTTTTCTTCATACCTCCTGTTTGTTAATGTATGCACAATATTGCCCATATTCCAGTCTTCATCTTTCAGCTCCTTAATTATCTGCAGTAATAAATGAAAGATCATTGAAAAATTATTTCTGTTTTAACTAAAAGCACATTAGTACCTTTCTTCATTATCTTGGCACAGAAATTTCCAATAAATTGTGAACCATGTTACTTCAACTTCTCCTGGTCCCAGCTTTGGAGCAACGAGCTTTTTCTGATAACCTGGAAACATTTCTCTCTTTTGAATTCCAGTACATGAATATAGTAACTAGAAAATTTTGTTTCTCCTGGACTTCTACATATGAGCATGGACCATTGGACTTGCCATCTGTCATGTGAATCCACTGATAACAGTGGGCAATGCAATTGCTACGAGCTCCAAGAGACCACTGCACCAAAAACTAGAGAAAAAATTTAGTATGTGGGCACACACTCCTACCTACATGCAGTGTCGAAGGAAGTCCTGTATTTCAAGTAACCCTTGCATATGGCAGCTTCCAACTACAGCTGAAGCACTGGGCTGTGTGGTAGAGAATGGATCATTGCAAGATAGCACTAAGCTACTGCCATGAAGTACACAGTAACATGAGAAGGTGCTCAGTGCGGGGGCTTGCATGTTCTCTGATCTGCAAATTCCCAGTCAGTTCCAAATCACATGAGTTCCAAAGCTTTGGAATACAAAACAAGCTTTACGTGTTTTTTGTTATGCTAGCTCCTGATTTTTAGGAATTTAAATTAAATCACATCAATAGGAATTTTCTGCCTCATATGACACTATTTCCTCCCTCTTCTTCCCTTCTCCTTCCCCTCCCCTAGACCCATTTCAGTGTTAGTCCTTTCTTTTTTCTATAGAACTTCTTAGACCTCCATTGATCACTATAACTTAAATACATATACATAACTACATAGACATAAAAATTACGGTGATTAAAAGGCAATAACATTGATGGCTAATATGATACTGTAAAACATAACATTCTGATTGTAAGTGGCCATGTACTCCTAAACAGCTGCTTTTTTTTTTTTTCCTTTTTAATAACTCTATAAAATCTGGCCCTGAGAATGTTCAGGTCCCTGTGCAGCATCATATTATGTAGTAGATTGATCTTTAATGTGAACTAGTACAGCCACTGTTACGACAATCAGCTTATCTCACCTACTTTTACAGATCGCTCAGAATTAATTCATAGAACCCTGGAGATCTTTCAGGTCTACAACTGCTTTTAGGAAGTTGCATAGAAACCTTGTTATTATCAGGGACATACTTAAAAGCTGGAGTGAAATGACAGCAAGAAGCAGTCTCAAGTTTAATGATGCTCTCCCTGTTGGAAAAGCTGGTATTCAAAGGTTTGGATGCTGGTTTTCAATTTGCCCTCCACCTCCTAGTTACAAAAGTGAAAGACGCTGAAGATAAGTTAATTTGCTTTTTATTTTAAGCTACTCACGACATTTATTGTAGCATTAATGCTCACTTGATTCTATATAAAACATTTATTGTTTTCAGATCATCATGATAGCCTGAGGGATTTGGATGCAATCTCGCTGAAAAACATTCTCTAAAACATCAGTAGAAGCCTTTTGAGACCATTTACTATTTCATTCCTTTTCTTATGATTCCCTGTATTAAGGAAAAGGCGATTGAAATCTTTACAATAGTCCGTGTTTATTAGTATATTACTGTTCTTCAAGAGCATTTACAGACTTTTTTTTTTTTGCAACCCCATTGTACTGATAGCTGGTGTTTGTATAATTCACTTAAGTTTACTTTGGTTAAACTTTCAGCTCTATGTTCAATGCCAATTACTACACTCAATTTCAGGAGGGTTCGTTGCATGTTTTTGGGTTGATTTTTTTTTTCTTAGTATTCATATGCATATGGTTAACTTATCTACTTGTTCACATTTAATATAAACTACACATTCCACAGCTGTTTCGAGATACAAGTTATTTCAAGCAAAATTAGTCTACGTGGATTGTACGAAGAAAACAAATATCAGCTAGAATGCAAAGAATAGCCCCTGAACTTACTCATCTTTCAAAAGCTACATGGTATCTGACAGCACTCATTTCAGCCGCTAATAACTGTGCTCAAGCTTGTCAATTTATTTGAACAGGACATTAATAGAAGAGAGACTGAAATTTGTCAGTAGGATTCAGAGTGGGTTTGCGTATGCACAGGTAGAGAAATGTTTCACTTTGAAGAGCAGAACACATTTTTCAAGAAGTTCTCACCTGTATCCACTTATCTGGAATAGCCATGGCTAGTCGATAATCAAAACCTCCTCCTCCCTCTGCAACAGGACGACAAAGAGCTGGCATTCCAGAAACATCCTTAAATAAAAAAAAAAAAAACACAACATAATTTGCATAGAATTGCAATCATGTCTACTACACAGTAATACTTCTTGACAAACACTCAGTAAACCATAAGCTGCTTCACAGACTGGCCTGGGTAGGGGATAAAAAAAAAAATTAAAAAAATCAGTGAGTGATTACTATGCCTAGATTTTCTGTTTGAATGCAAGAGTTACATGGAAAAGTATTTTAATTTTTCTCACCAAATACTCTACTACAAAATATTTTAATAAAGTAGATATTTGAGGAGGAAGAGACCTCAGTAGGTACAGAATTTGAAATAATTAGCTCTCTTGAGCTCCAAGTAATCAATACAGAGTAGGCAATGAAAGACAAATTAAACCTTCATTTTTTTATTGATATTTTGCATAAAGAATGGCGTAAAAATAAAAGGCTGACTATAAAGCACAGTAAGGAAGAAAAATACAATCTCTGCTCTTTTCCTAAATGAACCAAACCAAAACTATTGATCCAACTAGCACTGGAAAGTGACATGCTCTTACTGAATAATTTTCCAGTTTCGTATTGATGGAGGCTGATCATTCTTAAACTCGTCATTCAAAGTCCTTAAAATAAATATTTATTCCACCATTTTATTAGGCACTTATGTCAACAGCATTCTTTTTCTAAAGTTACCTTATCCGTATAGAAAACGCAAATCTCCAATAATTGCAAAATATCTCTCAGTACTCAATCTTATTAACTGATGTCAGTGAGAAGCCATTCCATCACAGTGGTTATGGATTAAAATACACTTCTTGCATCTGCACAAAAAAATTTATGGAACTAAATTCTGACTAGAAACAGGGCTTCAGAAAGAAGCCCATTCTGTTTTTCTGGATTCAATCCACTTTTCAATCCAATTGCTGCATTAGACTAGTGAAAAAGACATTTGTATTTAAAGTTATACATACATACACATACATGCATCCACCCTCTTTCCACCCACCACATACTGATATAAGTGAGGAGACCAACCACATCATCACAAAGCTCATGGATGGCATCCTGGGGGGTGGAAGGCGGGGCTGCCATCCAGAGGGACCCTGGCTGGCTGGAGGAATCAATCAACAGCACGCTCAGAAAGTTCAGCAAGGGCAAATTGTCAAAATCCTGCCCCTGCATCCGTACAGGCTGGGGACTGCCAGGCTGGGGAGCAGCTCTGCTGGAAAGACCCTGGGGCTCTGGGCCAGCAGCAAGCTGAGCATGAGCCAGCAGCCTGCCCTGGCAGCAGGGATGGCCAGCAGCATCCTGGGCTCTGTGAACAGCAAAGCCAGGAGATCAAAGGAGGGGATTATTGCCCTTTACTCAGCAGTCATTAGATCACACAGAAAAATGCATCCACGTTCCACATGCTGTAAATACCAAATAACAAAGGAGAAATTATTTCCAAACTTTTAGATATTATTAAAGGAAGTTCAGTAGCTCTCCTAGATCAGTCACAAAGGATAAAAGCAGACTAAAGCTCTCCAAGTTACGCAGGACAAGATGATCTGAAACAAAAGCCTTTCTCTGTGGTGTTATGATGCCTATCTGGGCAAGGTCTTCGCAAATTTTTGCGAAGTAAAACTCCAAATTTAATATTATTTATATCTATCTATATTTATAGATTTTCACCTGGACACTGAAAATACTGTTCAGTATATTTTCCACCAAATGTCAACAGCCAAAGCCTAAGCATTTGTTCAGACCTTAGTTTGAAATGAGCTGCATAAAAAAAAAAAAAAAAATTCATAGCAGTAGGGGGTTTTTTGTCTGTTTGTTTTTATAATACTTCAGGCATGACGTAATTTTATTTAACATTTTTTCTTATTATACAAAACTCTAATCACAGCTTTATTTAGAAGGCAAAAATGAGAAGTAAGCATACAGTCAGTAATACCTAAAAACTTAGAAATTACTAAGTGGATATACACAATATTAAAAAGTTGTGAAAATTATTGGTTAAATAATAAAGGAATATATTATAATTAGTTATGGCTAGACAAAAACATTTTTCTCATGTGGCACTCATTCCATCATCATTATGGGCAAGCAGAAATTCTTCATTGCCTTTTGTAATTTTCAATTATGTCAATAGTTTCTCCTGAAATTCTCCTTCAACTATGCAGCCCATTGATCAATTCTGCATTTCATGTAGCCACTCCCCCAGGCAGAAAAATGATGTATTGGAACAGAAGCAGTTTTCAACTCAAAGAAGAAAAACTGAAGACACATCTGATTAAAAAAAAAAAACTCTTAGACTGGGTAACATGAGCAGACTGAACTCAGAATTTCTTTGGCAGGAATGCTTATAATCTAAAACTATCTAGGAAAATGAACAAATTTGATTTCAAATAAGCCTACAGCTCAGTGAAACCATCCCAAGTTTACTAGTAATTGCTCATCAGATGCTGTTTTTGATAGCTTGTCATTAAAGTTTTAGCAGTGGCTGTCTATAATATAAAACTTTACCGTAAGTGAGAAATGAAGTAAAGCAGTATTTTGTTTTTTGAAGATAAACAGGGTACTCTTAAGCAATACAGAAGGTTTTATTAAAAATCTATATAGTCCCTAATGATATCAGATAGATGTAACCTTCTTTTAAACAAAAAGAATTACTGAAATGTAACAAGAGAAAAATCCTCAGGGTTTACTTTTTTTTCAGATAAAGAGAAAATATCAGTGAAAACGTACATACTCATAGCACTGTAATGCTCTGGTGTTTCATACTATTAAAAATTCCATGTCCCAACAATAATGTTTTTCAGTGAAAAGAGTTTAATTGATCTCAATCAACTCAAGTAATATATTCTATTTACTCCCTCAGAAACCTGGAGAAACTTAATACTAAATTTAAATTAGCATATACATGCAACATTTATAGATTTGTCACATGACCCATTAGAGAAAATTCCCAAAGTACATATTCCAGTTGTTTTTTCCCCACAAGGCAAAGTCTGTCCACTAATTAACATTTCTCAGCTCCTGTCACTCCTTGAGTACCCGAAGTATGACTTGATAATTAACACGAAGTTCACATCCCAAAGCCAACTAATCAATATTAATGTCCTTGAGGATGGCAAATCCTGATCTTACCTCTGCTATGGTTATGCATTCCGGATGCAAGAAATTAATCATGTGGTTGGCCAGCATTAGATAACACAAAGCATCTTCATCCACATGTAGACCAAAATATTCGTTGTAATCTCCACTGAACCCTGTGCCTAATAAGACAGAAAGTTTCAAAGGCCACAGTCATTTTTGTTTTTTTTTTTAAACCATAGAGATTTTACAATATGTAATTTTATAAGCACGAAATTTATTCATCATTTCAGATCTATCCATATAGCAACAAAACAAGATACTAGCAAATCTGGAATTTTTGGAGCATTCAGTGAACTTTTACAGTACTATTTCCACAGCAACAGAGCTGCAACACGATTGCTCAGATTAGAGCTGTTTAAATTACTTACCAATCCCGTGATGGTGATACAACATAGATGTAACACCATCAAATCGGAAGCCATCAAAGCCATAGTCTTCAATCCACATTCTCAGATTAGACAGAAGGAATCTCAAAACTTCCCAACTGAAATAACATGAATATATTTTATAAGCTTTAGAAACCTCGGGATCAACTAGAGTTTCTTATACCATGTTCCCCACTTGCATATACAGAACTTGTACTGAACATTTTATCTTTTTAATGACTTCTTCCCCATTTTTCATCAGCCTTTTCCTAAGAAGTTTGTCGTCCTTACATCTTTGTCTTTTACTGCACATAATTTTAAGATGGGAGATAGATGTTTAGGAAGAATTATCAACTATCTATATAGATGTCTAAATAGGTTAGTGACTGAACACATATATTACATTTTAACACCCATACTTGACACTGTACTTTTCCTTTGCCTCTCTAAAGATGTTTACACTGTGGGAAAAAATCTTATAAAATTATAATAGGTAAGATTTCATCCCCAAGATTGTATGGATTTACAGCAATTTCCAGGCATAATAAAAATTGAACAGCTGTCATCCCCTGCCCACCTACCCCTGATTATTTACAAATCGCATGTCAGCAGTAGATTACCAAATGACCTACTGTGTTGCAAATTTACACATTTAAAAGAGTAAAGCAACTTATCGAAGTTGAAGAGATATTTTTTGAAATTCAGAACAGGAATGGGGTATAACACACACACAAACAAAGCATGGACGTGAAATCAAAAATATAAAAGAGGTTCCAAAGTGAGTAAGAATGTGGAGGCATTTGTGAACAAAATTTGTGTTGAAGAACAAAACAGTTTCAGGAACAGTTTTCCCACTATTCATCACCTCCTCTCCCAGGACACTGGTCTCAGTAGCTTCAAAGACCCCTATAACTTGTTTCTGCCGTCCACCCTCCATGCCATTACCCTCTGCCACCCTCAGCACAGGCTGCCTCAGATGCATCTCCTGCAAGCTGTAGCTCCAAAGAGCTCACCCATTTCAATCAGCTTTGTATGAGGTAGCAAAACTTTTTTTGCCTCGATCTTCAACACCTGCCAATGTTATGATTCCTCTCTAATCGATTTCCTAACATACCACAACTACAGCTCCACTTATTACTGAGCTTCTGTTCGGAGAAGAGTACAAGCTACACAGCAGCACGCAGGCTCTCACCCACCACTCTCTGGTGAGCGAGACGGATGGGGTACACCTAGCACAAAGCACATCAGTCAGCATCACTGTTACAGTTAACCTATGCACATAGTTGGCATAAGGCAACGGAGGAGACCACTTCCAGATTTCACTCTATTTAACAGATGTTGAAGGCAGACTCATGAGGCAATTATGACACAAAGAATACACTCCATTTTGACAAAACAAATGTCCCTACATTCCTTCCTCCAAAAAACTTCCTTGCACGAAGGGTGCTTTAAACCTGGAATTAGTGGTACTATATGAAAAGACGGGGAGGCTGTGAATACACTACAAAGCTGGTAAAATCCTGACCTCACTAAATAGTCCATTCTGATTTACTTCAATAGGTTTTTTCTCCATTCTTTGTATGTACTGCACACAAACATACACCTGTGCATATAAAAACAGAAATATTACCAAATTAAAACCTCCAAATTTAGGAAATGTGAATTTCCTCATTGCCTCAGTTCAATATCTTTTTTTGGTCATTCAGGACATGATTTTTTTTGTTCCATTCCTGTGTTCCCCCTCCCAGCCTAAATCATACCATTCACAAGATAACATTATACTAGGAAGATCCTCAGGAGCTTGTCTACAGAACCTTTTATATATTTATTGTTTCTTAGGTGAGATGATTTGCAATGAATGAATAATAGAGAGAGAATGCTCTGATATTGAAAGGAATAGAAAGACACCAAAAGTCGTGTGAACTGCCAAGCTGGTCACATAAAAATACAACTTTGTGCAAATGCTTGCTGTATCTTTTCCTGACCCAGTATCAAATTTGCAGAAAGCTATTTTCTGCAATCTGAACACTGCAAGCAAAGTCAAAGTAGTAGATATACAACCATAAAAATACTATCCCACACAGAATTAAGATAATGCATGTACAAAGAGCAGAGTAATTGCTACAAGCACCAGCCAAACTTAAAGGTTATTTCTCCTCATTACAGACTGCTTGACTTTATAATCTTAAAGTTCTTAAGATGCTGAAGAGGTTTCGTACATTTGTAAAACATGCACAAAAGTCTCAAAACAGATAACAAATGGATTTTTTTCTACCACTGTTGGCAGTGAAGACTGATCTTTGGAAAAAGATGGAGAATCAGTATGAAAACAAATTGTAATGACTTTCACATGAAAAAGTGACTACAAATAAGAACAAACAAGATGAATTTGTTCAACCAAAAGATTAGTTAGCAAATTGATGAGATCAAAAACCTGAGTAGAAGCAGCAGATGTTTTCC
>KZ505708.1:889885-919487 GCA_002844005.1 Limosa lapponica baueri | reverse complement strand
CAGAAGCCTGAAAAGGGGGCAACTCTTGAATTTTACCACCCTAAGACATCTACTTCGAAGATGGTATTATCTGAATATCCTTTTAGTTTAGTCTCTGAGAGACCAGAGGTCTCAGTTGCCTGTCTCTGTTATATTGACCAAAAGTCTATCCTTCCTTTCCTGGAAGGAAAGCAGAAATGTGGGCAGCAATGCAAAATCTGCAAAAGGAGAAAAAAAGTTTAAGATCCGTAGGATTAATTATCAGTCATCATACAGTACAGACATTACGGGAGGCTTCTGACTCCATGTCCTGAATGGTAATTTACTGATTTCCTCCCCTGGGAAAGCAGAGGGTAAGGAAAGTTCACTCTTTATACTAATATTAGCTAATACAAAGCTTAGATTACTTCCTCTCACACTTCCAGATTTTATCCTCAGCATAAACAATTGTTCTGGATACAGTCCAAAATGTTATTTCCGGCACTGCTCAGTTACGTGACAGACAGCATGAAGGGCAGAAAAGTTTGTACAATGAATCGCTACATTCACAGAAAAAGAAGAATTCCAGTGAAAGTCTCAGACAGCCTAAAGACTGTCTTTTCTCATCCCTAGCATGAGATTCAGGAAATGACTGCAGAGGTAAGCAGTGATCTGGCAAAACCGATTTATGCATGCATCAGTCCCTATTATCTTTCAGCAAGCACAAAATGCAAAGCTAGTGCATTTGCACAGAACAGCACAGGAGACCTGAAGTACAGGGTTCATATTAAACAGGAATCCATTCTTAAGCACAGCACAGTATTTCTCTATTTCCTGCATTTTTTAAAGTTACATTCTTCAGGAATGTAATTAAAGATATTAGCTCATCTTACACTGTGTCAATAGAGTTAAGAACTCGCAAATGTACTGCTTTCTGTATGTTTCATAAATACTTTTTCATGTAATGAACTGAAAAACACATTTATATTCAAAGATACTTAGATTATCTCAATTTCTTGCTAGATACTATTGTTTCAACTGTCTAATTTGTACTTCCTGAATATTAATACAAGAACAATAAGCACATTTGCAATTGATCGTTACCATCACTTTTTTTAGTATATAATATGTAGCGAGATTATTATTTGAACTGTCTCTGACAAAAATAGCTACAAAGCCATTTTTGTATTGATTCACCACTATACTTTATCTATGATTCTACTTTTAAAAAATTAAGCATTTATTTTAAACCTTTTGTGACCTGAACATGTTTTAACATACACGATATCTTTCTATAGTGACCAAATTTTTAAGTTCCAAAGACATGTGGGAAAAACGCTATGCCAAAATATCATGGTGTACTCCCACTAATCCACTGAAATTAAATTGTGAAATGGAAATATCAGATAGTATCTTGAAAATATTTAGAGTTAGAATAATCAGTGTCCTTATATTAGATATAAATTACAAAAAACATATACTACGCTCTACAGCTTAATTAGAAAACTTTTTCTGGCACTCCAAAAAGCTTTGACTACTGCATTTACATTTTCAAGTCAACACAGAAGTGGAAACTCACAAGACAAGACAACAGTATTTTTTGACAGTTTTAAAATCAAGTTATGTTGCTGAAAATGTCTGATTAATGCACTAGAACTTGTACATTAATCACAGAACTACAGAAAGGTTTGGGTTGGAAGAGACCTTAAAGACCATGTAGTTCCAGCACCCCTGCCATAGAAGTTGAAACATTTTTCACCAGACCAGGTTGCTCAAAGCCCCATCCAACCTGACCTTGAACACTTACAATAACGAGGCAACCACCAACTTCTCTTGGCAATCTGTTCGCAATTTATGTTCATCATCGTTATGTTCAATCTGTATCTACTCTCTTCCAGTTTAAGACCATTGCCCCTTGTCCTGTCACTACAGGCCTTGGTAAAAAGTCTCTCTCAGTCTTCCTTGTAAGCTCCTTTTGAGTATTGAAAGGCCACAATAAGGTCTCCCCAGAGCGCCCTCTTCCCCAGGCTAAACAACCCCAAGTCTCTAAGCCTGGCTTCGTAGAGGTGCTCTGATCATTCTTGTGGCCCTCCTCTGGACCCACTCCAATACGTCCTGTCTGTCTTGTGCTGGGGACCCCAGAGCTGGACGCAGTACTCCAGGTGGGGTCTCACAAGAGCGGAGTAGGTGGCAGGAATCACCTCCCTTGACCTGCTGGCCACACTTCTTTTGATGGACCCCAGGATATCGTTGGCTTTCCAGCCTGCAAGCACGCATTGCCAGCTCATGTCCAATTTTTCATCCACCACTGTCCTGGTGGACTTCTCTCAGGGCTTCTCTCAATCCCCCAGCCTGTCCTGATATTAGGGATTACCCCAACCCAGGTGCAGGACCTTGCACTTGGCCTCGTTGAACCTCATGAGTTTCATACGGACCCACTCCCCCAGCCTGTCAAGGTCCCTCTGGATGGGGACCATCTTTTAACAGTAAGGCTTTTCCATGAAATTCCATGATTGTCAACTAAAATGAAAGCAACTGTTCCTGTAATAGGTATCTCCTATTTCAGACCATATTTTACAGGGTGACTATTACTGATCCTGGCTTAAGTGGTAGCAGAATGATAGTAACTTTTGACTAAACTACAATTCTGAAGTGGAAACTTCATAAGCTTGTGAAAAATAAGTTTTGTTGTCTAGGCCAGGATAAAATACAAAGAAAACTAAAGCTAAGACTCTCTGAAATATTTTTGTACAAGTTTTTCTTTGCATATATTGACAGTTCAGCATTACAGGCAAATGAGTTTCTCATACCTTGCACTCGGTGAAGACATTCTTTCTAATAGAATCATTTGTTTTTCTAAATTTGGATGATAATGGTGATGTGCTAAGAGCACCTGTAGATGCAACCTGCAGAACATTCATTCCTTCCAGTACACAATAATTGGTTTATAAGAATGCTATTTCGTACTACTTTCTGTAAGTCGCTAGCTTCATTAACCAATGTCGGATAGGCATCAGAAAGAACATCCAGCTTAAAGATGTTTCCGTTAACCCACTTCCTGATAGACTTTCTTCCCCAGTTAATCCAGTGACAAAATAATTACCTTGGAATTTCTTATAACATAGTCTAAGTAGATTTCCGTCTTTTCCAATGCCCTTATCCAAGAAGGTGATGGCAAAGGAAGCCTGAAAACATTGACAGTGTAAATTTTAGTGTTTCGTAGTTGACTTCTTTTTTCTTCTCCAGAAAGCATTCACTTCGTAAATAATTTCTGGGGTTTAAGCATCAACCCCAGAATGGTCATAAGCCCCCAACTGCTACTTAGGCTTTGGTTTAAATACTTATTTCCATTTTGTAGGAAGAGAAATATAGAATTTCAGATTACAGAGTAGTGAAAAAAGCCTAGAAATCTCAAGTAATAAACACTAAATACTCAAACCAGAAGACAGGCAAAGAAAACCCAGTGGAAATCTTTTGGGATTTTATTGTTTTTCTCCAGTGTTTGGCAGCCTGATTACTCAGATTCACCAGTTGTTTGAACACAAAAAGCATCTAGGGAACCTAATGCAAAGAGCTAAATTTCAACAACAAAAAAAGAATTTCACATATCCTTGTTGTCCATAAGACCAACTGAATGTTTAGCAATTTGAAAACTTATGCTATTTATTTCCTTAAACACCAACTTTAAGAACTTGCTTCTGAATGTCCAAACTTCATCCATTTAAAGCTAAATAAACTAAAAAAAGAAAGCCATCAATTCTATATTACATAACTTAGAGTAAAAAGCGTTTAGTCACAGCTATAAGCTGAACTTTTGTAACTGCAAAAGGTCATTCTTTTCAGTACATGAAGCAATGAAGCATATGTAAAAGTTTCCTTTGTGTGAACAATTATATATTATTCTAATTATTTACCATTCTGACTAATGTGACATCATAATAAACAAAACAAAACCTTAAGTGTTTTCTCCCCTTTGTTTTTCCTTCAAGGAGAAGAAGAGGAGAAAGAAGGATAGGGAAAGCAAGGAGGAATTTAGCACTGTCTCCACCTGCTTGCAAAAGGTCAAGGTATGGAAATGTAACACTGACTATAACTAATATCTCAACTGAGTAGTCCTCATAGGGATAGTTTTACTCCCAGTTGTGGTCTAATAATGAATGGATTATTTCCTCAAAAGACACCAATTTCTCTTTCACCTACTGTACTAGAAAACGGTCTTAGAAAACTTAGGTATACTAATACACCTGTGTTAAAGTGTGTTCTAAAAATCTCATGCCCTAAACAAAGTTGTACTACAGCGTTAATAAAATGTTACTAAATAACAGCAAGGGCAAAAAAAAGCTGATAACTGTAAAACAGTAAATTATAACTATCTGTGAAACTTTGTGGGTTAAAGATACAAGCTCTAGGTTCTAGCTGTGCTACACACTCATTTTGACAGGGTGAAAGGAACACGGCTTCACTCCACATCATGAAGTGACAAATTCTATGGTGTTTACCCTCCAGACAAGAAGAGGTGATCTAATGTTTATTTTACTGGAAAAGTGACAACAGTCATTACTTTATTCTCTTTTCCTTTAAGATATGTAAAGAAAGTAAAGACAGAATAAGAATAAAGACAGCAAAGAGCATCCTCCTCTTGACTATGAAGCCCTTAGATATATACACTCAAACAATAATAAATAAATAATAAAACTGAGCAAGTTCATATAAATCCTTGCTAAATTTTAGCACAGAACTACCAACATAGTCCCACGCAAAACTGAATCTCAGCCAGTGGCTACTGCTAGGAAACAACTTGGTTTCCTAGCTGTAGAACAGGGAAAGCTACCACCTAAAGCAGCAGCCTGGCCAGCTCTGCTGGATGCACTGACCTCTATCTTCAGTTTCAATCAACTCCTAGAGACAGGAACTTAGTCTTCCTGCTAGTCCATGAAAGGGCATTCCTCAAGAAAACACAGCATCCCTTTCAAAACTGAAAGTACTATAACAGATCAACATGACTATTTGCAGGTCATTTCTGATCTGTTGGCCATAAATATACTACTGACTCTCGGAAACGCATACAGCATTTTAATAGTTTATCCTTTTCTACTTTGTAGATATGGTTGTTAATTGTTTTGCCCCTTGTTATTACCAATTTTCTTTCTCTCTCTCTCCAATGAGCCTTCCAAAAAAGGATTGAGTGGATCCATATGTCATCCAACATATAAACACTAGAATCAGAAAAAAAAAAGGTGATAATTGTCTTAATGATTCTATCTTCTTTCCCTACCATGAACAGTACCATGCCTAATTTTCCTCCAACCTAAAGCTCGTTTGGATGAAGCCCTACGAGAAGAAAGTCAACATTCCCCATTTTATTTGTGGATTTTCTTCAGAACCTGTCTCTCATCTCTAATTTATACAACCGTCACCCTTTTCCCCAGCACAATCTTCTATTCACAACAGATACTGCTCACGCAAGTGCTGCAGTAATCACATAAGAATGCTGTGAAAGTTGTCAATTTAAGTGTGGATTACTAAACGCAAGATCATTATTGCATTTAGACTGATGAGGAATGATTCTCTGCAGTGTGTTGAATCTCATCTAATTTTAGATCTTTATTGAAATACCATAATCAACTTCAGGTAAGAGTGACTGTGTCTATTCAAGACATGATTGAATTTAATTGACTACAAGTGTGGACCTCTATATTTCAAAATACACTACCTGACAAAATTTAGAACAATTTGCTTTAATTTTTTTAGTGTGCCTTTTCTTCATGTATCAATATATTGCTTTATTACTATACCACTTTTTGTGCAGCTACATTTTAGAAACTTCACACAAAGCTGTGATTGCTGTGTTGGAGGTTCTGGAAACTTCAAAGGAAGTTACACATATTCTTAGGTGATGCTCTGAGTTTCAGAGAATCTGTCAATTTAAAGCCTCCTAGTCTGTTATATCAAAGTACAGTGTAGTAAAACAATTAAGCTTCCAGATGAATGTTTAATTAAAAAATTAAAGCATCTCTACAGCAGGTCTAGACTGCATATACTATAGCTCATATGCTCATGGCTGGAACTTTGTTTTTCATACTATTACTTTAATCATTTTGATTACATTGCAGTAAGTTCCGATTCATCATCCCTTCTGTCAATGCTTTTAGTATTCACTCCCTTCAAGAAAGGCAAATTATTAACTGCTATGTTCCCATACTTGAAAGTGCTTACTTGCTAACATTCACAATGGTTACTAAAAGGAGGAGAAAACACAAAGAAACAAAGATTTTCACAGACATGGAAGGCCCTTAAGGTTTAAGTTTTCACTGAATTTCTTTGGAGTTGGAAGGGACCGTATAGATCATCTAGTCCAACTCCCCTGCTGAAGCAGGATTGCTTAGAGAATGCTACTCAGGACTGCATCCAGGCAGGTCTTGAAAATCTCCAAAGAAGGGGACTCCACAACCTCCCTGGGCAGCCTGTTCCAGGGCTCTGTCACCCTCACCGTGAAGAAAATACTTTTATAAAGTATTTTTATGCCTTTACAGTCACCCTTAAAGTCCAGTCTATTAGAAGCAGATTGCCAAGGACATATGCAGGGAAGTTTTTTAAAGTAAAACTGTAATCAAAATAATTCCATTTATGAGGTCTGGAAAAAAAGAAGAAAAAAAAAAGTGTCTCGCTATTATGTCACAAGCAGTGCTTTCTTAAAACAGATGTTAAAAAACAATCTTTGCCAGCCAATCCAATTCCAATGCATATTATAGGGATCTCTAAACACAGAGCTTTCGTGAACTAATTTAGTGAAGGAAGACTGGCAGGAAATGAATTAAAATCGGCATAGCTGAAGGTTTTAAATCATGAAACACAACTTACATCCATGTTCCTACTATAATTACACTACAATCAACAATGCACCAAAGAAACCATCAAATGACTGAGATCTAAGCTCATTGACAACTATCACTGCATTATCTTTAACCTAGTTGGAATTATGGCCAAAGTATCTCCCCAGTGAATACAGATTCGTGATATACATGACCTGCCACTGGATGTCATTACTACTGCAGAAGCACAGCTGAAATAACGTCACTTGCACCTGACTAAATCCTCAGAAGCTGCAGAAGAGGACACTTCAATGACTACACCTACAGTCTTATAATTCAACTCTTTTGTATATGATACATTCATCCTTCAGTAATTTTCCCCTGCCCTCCTGACTGGGGGATCAACTGTGTCCCAAAACCTGTATATAGCTTAAACTTTTAAAGAAACTTCTTCATTAAGAGAAAGCTGCAACGAAGTCTTTAGAGCAATGCAAGGTAAGAAAAGTAGAGTTACAGACAAAGACAGGTTTGTTAGTAGCTCAAAGGTGCAAAGGGAAGAAGACAGAAATCTGCAAAATTGTAAAAGAAAATAATATGGAGTCTGAAGAAGATAATCTAGCACCACCAAGGATCTGCTACAGTAAGTAGTGGCAGCCTCCTTTCTCCCACCTGACCAATGCCCGTCTTGCCAGCAGAGACTCTTCAGGTGTCTTAACTAGAAGCTATGAGTGTACTAGCAGTTCTTAAATCCTAACAATCCTTTGAGCATATTAACTACTAAGTAATAGTTTGCAGTGAAGTATACCCGCTCCACAGTCTGTAAAACCCACATAAATAAAGCAACCCTGAGACAGACGAGAACACACATATCTGCATTTTGTATCTCATGCTGACTTGCCAACTTTCCTTGAGTACATTAAGGTAAGGAACCATAATTTTTAATGCTATAGTACTCCAAAAAGCATCAACTTACATCAATTTAGAAAGCTAAGTGTGCAAGTGTATACATTCCTTTCTGAAAGCTGTTACAAATCATGGTGAGGCTCCCATACAATGCAACAAGTGTTCACTTCCACAGATATTAAGAAGAGCTCAACATAGAACTGACGGCTACTTAAGCCCAAAAAATTTCTCCAGACAGCTATGTTAAGAGAATTATGAGCCCAGACAGGTACCCCTACTAACCAAACACTAATCTCTGAAAGACATATTTCCCAATTCATTCCACCTACTAATAATATTACACTAGTGGCAGCTAAAGATTGGGAAAGTTGGCAATGAGAAGAAAGGAAAAAAATTCAGATAAACAGGTGTTTAAGGAAAAATGAAATACTGATCTTAACAGAGGCTGCTGAAGATGTTAGAAGATCAGTGTGCCTTTAAGGAGTCGGATCCTAAAGTGAAGTAAATTAGTATCTATTGCCATCAGCGGACTTTCCCCCCCCCCCCCCCTCATAAAATACAGCATGAAGTCTATGCAGGATTTAAATACAGGGTGGCAGAGGAGGTCATCATCATCTCAGCATCCAAACATAGATGTATTGTGCCATTTTAGATGCAAGAGAGCACTCGAGATACCCGCATGATGCTGGGCCCCAGGATAGGAAAGAGAAGCTTCAGGTGACCCACACCACTCTATAGTAAGGCAGCTGGAGGACTGCCCATCTAAACCAGAACTAAAACACACACTTTGGCATCTGACAGCTGCCCTATTTCTGCTGCACTGATGACAGAGCTAAAAGCAGTCTCTGAACTATAGTAGTTTATAACCCACTTTAAGAAAAACTGAAAAAAGTGCAGCACACTGAGCTACGATCAGCTGCTCCATCAACAGTTCAGAAGACTGAGCTAAAGAGAACATCTGGGTAGGCAGCAGGGGACCAGCATGTCATCTGTTGCCCTGATGTAAATAGTGGCTTGTGGGACGCAGTGTTTATACTCTGAACCCTACCTATATATAGCATTTCAAAGCACATTTGGCATGGTCATCACTTGAGACTTCATAAAACTGAAGGATGAAGAAAAGACTAAAGAAGTGATTTCTCCCATTACATGATTTAAGTAAATTTAACTTCCTTTACAGCACTTACAAGCCTTAATTCCAAAGACGGAGTATCACCAAATACAAACAAGAAAAAACCTCTAGGTGGACAAGCCAAAGGATTCCCACTAGTTATGATTTGGTGCATTCACAGAAGAATGAAAGCATGGAAACACAAAATCCAGTCTGACAAAAAAAACAAACCAACAAACCCTGCACTGAAAACAGGGCCTCAAAAGAGATGGCAGGAAGGTCTGTTGGTCCCAGAACCTTGTAACGGACATCATCTTTCGCTGATCATACTCCTGCATCAAAGGAAGCAGAACTTTGTAATTAAAACCAGAATTTAATTCAACCTCTGACTCTTGTGCCAAATTCTTCTCCTAGATTGAGGAAGAACTTAAAATTTTAGCCAAGTGCTCAGGTAAAAAGGGTCACAGTATTAAAAAACAACCTGAACTCAAAACTTGGGGCATCACATGGTTTCTGCCGAGTTATACATATACCAATATTCTTAAAGGCTCACAGAAATATATCACTATACCTATTGTCCCTTAGAATTGGATTAAGAAAGTGTACAATCTAACAAAGCCTAATGAGAAAAATGGAATTCAGAGCCTTAAAAATCAAAACAATACTCTCAGTTCTCAATAAGCCAAGAAAGCAAGTATAATTTACACATTTTAATTATGTAGTGCTTGAAGAAGAAAAAAAAAAACAACAACTTATCTTTGCTAGGTAATATCTTGTTCTCAATTCTTTTTAAATTGTTTTGCCTGATTAGTATTTTAGACACATTTGCTATGTGGAGAAATGAATTTAAATCAAAACACAATCAACCACTCTAGTTGTGATCCCACCTGGTCTCCAGGGTCTACAGCATCATTTCTAATGAACTTGGCAGCTGAATAATCTTTGAATATGATTTTAGAAAGGAAAAACTGTTATACTTAGCTAGCTCATGCTAAATTAATTACAAACAGAATCCTTACTTAAGATGGGAGGGTGTTTACATGTATTTTGAGTGAGCTATCTCACACAGGATCACAATAGACACAAGGCACTTAATTTACCACAAAATTACCCAGACAGTACCAGCTAGACTAGAAGTCCAGAGCCTGTGACATCCCTTTTACCTTACAGCATTTCCCTTTCATGAATTCAGCAACAGGAAAGCCACATTTTTACTAGGAACCAAGACAAAGGATATAAACGTGGCTTTTTTAAAAAAGTATTGTTAAAATAATCTGCAATCCTTCCTCAAGCTTTGTAGGTCTGGTTTTTGGGTTGGTTGCTGAGGGGGGCAAGGGGGACAAATACAGGGACAACCAGGAGGTGACAGAAATGACGGAGAAGATGATTCACCAAATTAACGTGTTTGAGAAAAAAAGTGAGCAGTTCCAATTTTTAGAAAAACCATAAAAATATGCCAAAATTATGAGAGTGGAAATTTATTTCTGAATCAGATTTTTTTTTTCGTTTTGTACACCACTTGTACAAACATGGATAAAAAAAAATATAATTCTACTGCTTATTAAGTGTTGTCTCAAAGTCCACAATACAAAACACACCATTCTCTTAAGTTGCACTCTGGTGCGAGGTACAACATCCAGGTTGTCCTTTCAACAGTTTTACTACTGCTTTTCTTGGACTTACTCTCTACTTAGATGAACATTACTAAAAATACATACAGCATTTAAAACACAGCATGGATACAGTCCTCTTTTTGCATTGATATACATCTTTTGCCACCTTCTGTTATAGCAAGTATTCACACTCCTCTTTCCCAGACAACTGAATAATCTTGCAAATGCTGTGAGACAAATTTACTTACGTCTTGGCTTTCAAAGAAAATGTAGACAGACTAAACTGATAAAGCAATTGCTTCTTAATCTCTTTCATGGCAGAGAATTAGTTTCTCTCAATTCCAAAGTAAATTAAACACTCTTTGTATTTGATGTTTAAGTACCTGTAGAATTAACACTTATTCCCGCTACAGAAGGAAAGGGATTTAGTACAAGCACTGTACAGGAGAGAAAGCTGTACTAGCTGAAGAGATTTGTCTCAGAAAGCAAGCTTTTCTGTATACCATTAATAGATTGTGTTTGGTGTCATTTATTTTCAGCAAACTTTGAACATCTGCACGCAACTCAGGTCTCTCACAGATTTTTGTACTCCCCTCTTTCAGACTAGAACTGCTCTTTTACTGGTACAGAAATTAGCAGGCATGTCAATAAAGCCTAAATGGATAAAACACAAAACATTTTAAATGAAATGTCAGTTGTAATTCTTTCCTGATTTTGTTTGGGACCTTTACATACAAAAAAGAGGAAAAAACCCCAATCCAGTTTTTAATGAGCTCTGAGCAATTTAGACTATATATGATTGCTGTATCTTTTAAGCCTTAAAATTTTACAATAAAAACAGATAGAATATTTAGCGTTTCAGATCTTAGGACTAAAGAAGCCCTTAATGACTCAAACCAGTTCACTGAACAGCTTCCTATGCTTAAAGGGGAAGGAGGCATTTCCCTAAAAGTTAAAAAAAGTAAATCCAAATTTGTTGTTGCATTTTACTGGAGGGCAGGGGATGGGGAATGACATGAGGGACCCTCAGTCATTTAGAGCATTATTTTTACTCATCAGTAGAGCATGGAGTAGATTTCTCTGGTCACTGCTACTTCCTAATCTCTTCTCTCCCCTTCACAGCTCTTTCCCCTCACCCTTTCCAGCATTCAGTCTGGCATCCATTTCGATCACATAGAATGAGAAGTAATTATGCAACCGTATCTCTCCCCAATGAGTACAGGCACCTATCACTGACTGAACAGACCTCTGTAGCAAGTTCTTTAGTTCTGAATAAATGCTTAACATTGCCGGATGCCACCTAGAAAGCAGTCTGCTGTTTCTTTCATTTACAAATCCTTGGATAACACTCAATACCAGCACCGCTTTCTTGCCCAATAAGAACCTGCCTCTGCTTGGAACAGAGAAAAGTCCATAATTGCATTCAATTTATTTTCTCTACAGAAAAGTTGCTATGACATACTTTTTGATTATACATAAGCATAAAATGAAATAAGGTGTGAAATATCACTGTATTGATATTAAAGCTTTAAGATTATTTGAAATAGAATTTAAATATGAATTTAAAGATAATAGGAAACAACTCAAAGAGGAAATTATTATTAGACATACTAAAATGCATTTGTTATAATTAAAATCACAATTCAAAAAGGTCCCCTGAATTCATCAGTTAAATTGTCCCAAATAAAAAGTAAATAAAGAACAGCTCATCCTATTCAGTAACACAGTGCATAAGTCACTTATTACAACGGTCACTCAGTTTAATTGAAATTGTGAGTTACTGTGCAAGACTTTCCATTAACCGGTTGACCTATGCTGTGTTAACATTACTTCTGCAAAAGTGACCTTCTTAAACAGTTACAACCCCCATAAGCTATGAAACTGTCAGCCTCAAGAATACAGCCTACGAGTACAAGAAGAAAAATCTTTTTTGGCAATTAACTGAACATACGTAATTCTCATTCAAGGTTTAAGGACATCTGCAATGTAAGCATATCCAGTTAATGGCAATTCAATGAAATGAGGGAGAAACACAGGGGAAAAAGTAAATTGAACTTGCAGCACACAAACCCTAACAACTAACAGATTAACAAGAGACCAGAATTCTACAGTCACTGAGTGATGAGACAGAGAAACCACTGAAGTGTAACCTTGAAAGGGTTAAACCAGAACTTTCTAATTGATAAGAAGGGCAAACAAGATTACCATGCATCTCAAGGGGGAGAAAAAACCAAATTTATCATGTATTCCATGATAAATTCCATGAGGTGGGTGATCTTGTATAGAATTTATTAAGAAATGCTTTAAGGAGATTGTGGGGTTGTGCAAAACATGGTGGGATGTTTAGGGGTAGAATCAAAGACAAGGAAAGGGAGGGATCAAGGTGGTTCAGGGATGAACGAACATGAGAAAAATGGGAGAAGGAGACTGAAATAAGCTGGCCATTTGTGCCTGTTTCCCATTTAAACTGCTGAAATATTCAGCATACAAGGTAAATCCCCTTACTCCCAATACCTCAAGGAATACAAAGTAAACAATATTAAATGCTAATCATCATCTGGCATTAATATGTGGTTTGACACACGGTATATTTATACCACTTAATTAAGTATACACAAACTGGGCCCCTAAAACTGCCTACTGAAAGTGATCCCTGCTCTGTATTTCTGTTGATTGACCTCTGAAAGCTCTTTGGAATGGAGTTAGCTGTCCAGAGGCAAAACTTTTGCTACATTTCAACAATCTGACAGTTTGACAAACTTCTAGAGCTTACAAGTTCTCTTCAGCTTCTCTTATTTTTAATTTATATATACAAATATAATACATTATATATAATATATGCAATATATTATATACCAATATAATATACAGTATGAAAATACAAATCTATTTTATAATAAATAAGATGTATAATCAAATATCCTTTCCTATATAATAGGTATCTATATAAAAGTATTTGAATCTATTTTGAAATAAAAATAAATATAATATATAACTACGTAATATAATACATACAATGCACATGGTATATATGTACATATGTAGCCACAGATAAAAGAAGAATAACTAGACCTAAGTATTATTATTTAGTGTTAGATTTTAAGTATTTAGCAAAGTAAAGGAATTAACATTTACTAAATGCTCAAAGTAAGCTCAGAATATCCTATCTATTGAACAACACAAATGACTTTTCCAGTTTGGTGAATAGTGTAATTTTACTAGAACTGGTATGAAATAATTACCACTAACACAACTGAAGTGACATTTATACTTACTTTGCATAGTCAAAGAGCCTGCTGTCCCAGAGCTGATGAGTTCCTTTAGGACCAGAATGGAAGAAACAAGAATCTGAACCATCAAATTTGTTGAGGCCATCTTCAGAGTTTTTTGATGCATGGCTGTGCACAACATCCAGCAGAACAGTGATGCCCATTGAGTGAGCAACATCAATCATTTCTTTCAGATCATCTGGAGTTCCATAACGGCTATCAGTATGAAAATGCAACATGTTATGAGTGATACAATCTGATCTTACGTTGACAATATGGAACATTACTCATAAAACCTATATCAAAGTCAGAAGTTCTTCATCACCTAGTTTCCAGTTGTGTACAGGTTATTTTTTCAGCCTCTTTTATTACAAACTGGCAATTAAACAATTTCTAATGATAAAATCACATCATGCATGGAATATTTTGCAGAAATAGTTACAAAATTTTATTCTTCTCTTAATCTGTCAATAAATCAATTTCAGTATAAAAGATAAATGATACAACTTAAAGCTTCTATTTAATATTGAACACTTCCTTACTTTGTAAGAGACAAAAACATATTTATATTACTGGAATAAAGTAATCCATGATGACTACAAAAGCAAATGTACATTCATGAAAGTCACCAAAATACACTATCTGCTTCTGTCCTGCTTAGTTATTTGTTTTGGGTACTACACTATTTTCAAACATGGTTTTAAATAAATATTTTTGTCTCCTATGTCCCAACGCACCTTTCTCTCAACTAATAAAGCTACTTAAAACTTCCTGTCTATCTAAATTTAGCCTAGTTGTCATGTGAACTTCACCAAGATTTAAAAAAAAAAAACAAAACAAAAAAAACCCCAAGAACACACAACAAAACACCCCACAAAATCACAACATTCAGGTTTATCATAATTTTCTTAACAATTCCCTGAACACTTTTTCAATCTATTTTCATCTTAGGCTTCAAATCTAAGTACAGTCTGCTACAAGCATGGGAAAAAGTTCCCACAGGACACAGAGCCACGATTTTAATCAAGTTTATTATTAACAAGTAGTATACAGTTGTGCTTATCAAAAGAATGACCTACACATTGTGTTTGTTACTGCCAAGAATTCCACAACACAAAACCCACACATAAAGGCTGCTGAAGCTGGATTAGCTGTAATATGCTATGACAGCTGAAGTTACTTAGAACTGTTTCGTTTGTATCCTACATAAAGTGTTTCACAGAACAGCTGATCACTATGCCAAACTGACTTCAGATTTAAGAGGAAGCTAGAGCAAATACCTAAAAGCCATTCCCTTTCCATTAAACACTTGCAGACATACACATACAGGCATAAGGTAAGGTAGAAGAACAGAGAAGATGCTGAAATACTTAAACCTACCTTGATGCTGCGAAGAAGCTTGTGACCTGATAACCAAAACTAGCATAGTATGCATGTTCCATGATAGCCATCAGCTGGACACAGTTATATCCTATAAAAATAGAAGAAATAAAAGAAACCAACCACTGCCTTAAGGACAGTTAAGAGGATTCAAGACCTGTAACATACATTGCAGTCTTCTCTCATTTTAGCTGCTTCTAACTCTCATGATTAACAACTAAAGATTCAGTCTCTTTCAAAAAGTAATTCTACCTAATAGTTTATACTTACACGATCTGCAAATAAAAATGGAATGGTCAAATTTTTCAAGTGATCTACATATAAGTAGGTGCATTGAATCTCTCAGATTTAGAAAGTAGTAAATTATATGCAAATATAATCTTAATTTAACTGAACTTCTGCTTCACTTTTGACACTTGCACTCAAAAAGTGTGGGGGTAGTCACTGGCTACACATATTATATCTTATGTTCTATAGAATCTTTTTTTACCACTTCAAAACCATTTTTTTCCAACTTTAATGTTTACATTCCCCCTCTACAAGAGTATTTCAAAAAAGAGAAAACAGAAGTAAACTCGGAACAAAACCACGTTACTAAAGAACCAAGGCAGTACAGAAAGGTTGGCAACATGCTGTCTCATGTATCACCTAAGATAGCTCGGTGAAATATTAAGGGAGGGAAAGCTAAAGGGAAAACTAATGGTGAAGCCACAGGACTTATCACACATCTTAACTAAAGCTACCTTTGATATCAGTGAGTACGTGTCCCAGATAGCTCAGTGAGGACTATCAGCAAAAGATAACCTTCAGGTTTAATCTACAGTCTGTTGAGACTCCCACCACCACTTCTCTTTACTTGCGTTAACCAAAATCTTCACTTCATTCTTTCGTTTAGACAAGATACTGGTTTCTTTTTTATTGTTCTTGGTTTTGTTTTTAGATTTCGCAGCTATAAAAGAGTTATTATTAGAAGATAGCTGGTATGAGCTCAGCAATTTGTCAGATTCATTGCTGTTTTATAATTCAGGCTCATTGAACTTATTCTTATTTACAGCATTTTTGTAAATAAACAGCAACACAGCATCAAATTAATCTCATTCAATTTGCTTGCTATTTATTTTGCTATTTGTCATGCACATATTTCTACAAACTATTAATATCTTAGCATTCTTAAATACTGATGTTAAGCTTGTCCTAACAAGCAAGACATCCCAAACCCAAATCTAACAGCCCTTAAAAATACGCCTAAAAATCAAAAGGGCTTAATGCCCAAACTGTTTACTTAATATAAATAAAAATGAATGTTATCTATCATTTCTGTATACCCTACCTAAATTTGATATTGCTTTTATTGTGTTGTACCAGCCTTTTCATGACATTAGTCCTCCCTAAGGAAAAATCTGCAGGTAAAGCAAAAAGCTTTCATAATTCTGTTAAACTTCTTAACATCCTGGAACAACTGAAATTCTTTGGCAGTAAGGAAAGACTCACAGACATGTAACATGGCATTCAAATATACTTTTTTTTTTAAGGGCCTCTAGATACACAAACTCCCTCATCTCACCTGCAAGCTCAACTTTATAGAAAGACAAAAAGCCACATTCTGTGAAACACTGATTTAACAGGTAAACCTACAAGAAAAACGTATGGCTTCTTCAGGCACTCTGATAAATAAAAAAATAAATCAAACCACACATAAACACAGCCACAATCCACAGAGGTCTCAGCTACGAATGTCAGGATTATTTTACAGTTGAGTGTAACAAAACGTATTTCATCACAGGGCATTAAAAGCCAGCAAGTTCTAGTATTGTCCATTATAGAAACAGTGCAAAAACACCACAGGAAAAAAATAATCAAAGAGAAATCGAGGTGAACAGTTTTGCCATGCTTCCTGAGATAATCATGCCAGCTGTTTCACACATCCCCTCCAATATACTAGAAGTTCTTTTCTAAAAGAGGATTTAAAGTTTCTATGTTCTGATACTTCATAGCAACTGTTCAGGGATAAAAAGTTTAGTACACATTCTAGAAAACAGAAAGGAAAATACTTTCTATCCAGTATTTCTTTGTCTTTCCTTAGAATCAAGATTTACATTAGCAGAATCAATTAAGAACACAGTATTTTCTGAGGACCATCTCACAAAAACAGGTCCTTTTTGAAGTTGAAAGCAAACCATACCAAAAGCAAACTGCTCTGCAAAATTTATCTAGGCTTTTGCAATCACATTTTGCTTAAAATACGTGGAATGGATTTTGATTCACATACTACAGAATGGTAGGGACCTGCGGAGATCTAGTTCAACCTCCCTGTCAAAGCAGGTTCACCTAGAGTAGGCTGCACAGGAACGCATCCAGGGGGGTTTTAAGTATCTCCAGAGAAGGAGACTCCACAGCCTCTCTGGGCAGCCTGTTCTAGTGCTCTGCACCCTCGAAGTAAAGAAGTTTTTCCACATGTTCAGATGGAACTTCCTGTGTTCCAGCTTGTGCCCGTTGCCAGGCACCACTGAAAAGAGCCTGACCCCATCCTCTTGACACCCACCCTTTAGATATTTATAAGCATTGATAAGATCTCAGTCTTCTCTTCTCCAGGCTCAACAGACCCAGGTCTCTCAGCCTTTCCTCATAAGAAAGGTGCTCCATTCCCTTATCATCTTTGTAGCCCTCCGCTAGACTCTTTCCAGTAGTTCCCTGTCCTCCCTGAACTGGGTTGTCCAGAACTGGACACAGCACTCCAGATGTGGCTTCACCAGGGCAGAGTAGAGGGGGAGGATGACCTCCCCTTGACCTGCTGGCCACACTCTTTTTAATGCACCCCAGGAGACCATTGGCCTTCTTGGCCACAAGGGCACATTGCTGGCTCACGGTCAACTCATTGTTCACCAGGACTCCAAAGTCTCTCTCTCTACAGAGCTGCTTTCCAGCAGTTCAGTCACTAACCTGTACTGATGTATGGGATTATTCCTCCACAGGTACAGGATCCTGCACTTGCCCTTGTTGAACTTCATTAGGTTCCTCACTGTCCAACTCTCTAACCTGTCCAGGTCTTGCTGAATAGCAGCACAGCCTCCTGGTGTGTCAGCCACTCCTCCCAGTTTTGTACCATCAGCAGATTTGCTGAGGGCACACTCTGTCCCCTCATGCAGGTTATTGATGAGTATTTTGAACAAGACCAGACCCAGTACTGATCCCTGGGGAACACTACTAGTTACAGGTCTCCAACCGGGCTCTGCACCCCTGATTACAATCCTCTGAGCTCTGCCCTTCAGCCAGTTCTCAATCCATCTCAATGTCTTCTCATCTAACCCACACTTCCTAATCTTACCTATGAGGATGTTATGGGAGACAGCGTCAAACATCCTATTTCTGTCTTTGTTTCTTCTCCACAGATTTCACTTGTTCATAATTTTTGCTGCCCTAAGAATCTATTTTTATAGTACATGTAATCTGAAAATGCAAAAGACCTATAGACACTTGATAATTATCTTTTCTAATAAGAGCACAGGCACATAAAAACTTTATCTCTGCAAGTATCTCTATTATGACTTACCAAGATCCTTTATTCTAGGCAGTACATTGTATGTGAAGTTTTTATAAGAAGCTACTTTCCCTTCTGGGGAAGCAATCCCCACATGAGATTCATAGATTCTTAGGCTTTTTAGTCTCTTGGGGGAAGGATGCTTATGCTATAAGGAAAAAAAAAACAGTTGTTGTTAGGATACAACAGCTTGGAATTGTTGTCACAATTACATAATTTGCACAAGATGAAAAACAATTTGAAGTTTGTTTTGTTTTCCTCTAAAAGCACAAACATTTCAGAAGTAATTAAGCATTCTAAACTGTTCAAACAAATGTCTATTTCAAACTAACATTCTTAATGAACAAGGAACTGGACATCCATGATTCAACACTTCTCTTATACCCTTTTTAAAGTTACACTGAAGTGTATAAACTTATAGCAGCCGTTACACTGTAAAGTTCTTCTGAACTACTATGAAGCTTGTTTGAGAATAAAAGATGACAACAGAAATATAGGTTTTTATTTTTTGAACGTACCTGCTTTTTGCAGGTATTTGAAGTTGCTCTCCTATTCATAAAAGGACCCAATTTTTTTTTTCTTAACTCAGTAAGGCCTTGTCTGCACCCTAAATGTTCTCGTCTCCGTTTCACTCTAGGTCATACAGATCACTGCATTTCCAACTACCTCCCCATTCCCCCTCTTACAGAGAATCTTGGTGTCATACAGCATCATAGACACAGAGTAGGTCACTAAATTCATATATACACCTAAATAAGAAAGTTACTGTAGATTATGTAACAATAGGGTTTTGTGGTTTTTTTTGTTTTTAAAGAGATCTTCCATGCGAGTTACCCTTTCTTGGTCAAGCAGATGCTTCATAATTTGAGGTGGGTGCTAAAATTTAACTCAAAACAGAGGTTGCAGCTTCTATAATATAGAATGCTGCATACCATTTTTAGTGAAAACACCAAAAATTGTAACCATATGAAAAAATATCACTCAATCTGAAGTTTCTGAATCTTCTCCTAGGATATTTTCCATATATTATATAAAGAGTCCCCCCTCCCTATAGCAGTGCATGGGAAGTGAGAAAGCTTTAAAAATCAATAAATGCATTTTCCTGATATGAAAAACTAGGATTTGTCTGAAGCATGAGCACCTTACTTTTGAAAGCTTTTTCTGACTTCATACAGCATTGACTTATTATTGGAGTACTAAATTTTGTATTTGCAGCTAATTAAGTCTTAAACCCAATTCTGTTAATTCCCTGCTCTCCTCTGTACCAGGAAGGGCTGTCTAGTTCTGGAATAGTTATCGAACTTGCCTAGCATATGGGAAGCTAAGGTTAAAATACAGCCTTAACGGGCAACTATTGTTTAAGATACTATATGGGAGACTGAAAAAGTAGCTCAACAACATCCGTCATTAAGGTCACTTGTTTCTGTCAAAGCCATGAATAAAAACCCTTCACGTCTCAGGTAGGTCCTTTAACTAGTTCGCTACCCTCTCTTCATGGAACAACTCTTTTTTTTTTTTTCTTCCAAGCAAGGACGCAAAGATGACATGTTACATGGTTTTATATGCCTTTTGAAAATAATATTTAAGCCTTACTATATATGACTGTGGTGGATTCCAGTGTACCCAATCGTAATTTACTTTGTCTTCGTCACGGACTACATATCTTGCCCAAGGTGAAATACGATAGAGGAGTTCACCATTTTGAGCACGAATCACCACCTATAAAATAACCACAACATATGCATGCAGTCATATATAATTCATATAACACTTCCTATATAAACAATAGTGGAGAACAAAATAGTACACCACAGAAATTTAATTTAAAGAACACACAAATATACAATGCAAATCAAGACAAGGAAGAATGATCCTGTTCACAGAGATGATTTGCAAAGGGATAGCAAACCAGGTATGTCAAACAAAGGAGTGCTGTTCACAAGCAGGAGCTGAAAGGTACGGATATATATGTAAGCTTCATATAAGTAATGGGAGAAAGAGCCTTCCCAAACAAGTTACTATTAGGTTCCCTAATTTCCCTCTTATTTTCTATACTCTGTGAGTCCTGACCGATATCATATAGACCAGAACCACAAATCAACGCAAGCAGCACAAGACAGCTTTCAGGTCAAGAAAAGGGAAAAGAGTAAATTTTAAATAACTGAGTTTCTTCTGCTGCCTTTCAGTTTCTCTGGATCCCTTCATCATTCTAATGATAAAATATTATTATTGATTTTACTTTCTGCATTTGGTTTCCTCTATTTTATGACAAGAGATGATAAGGCCCATTCTTTTCAACTCCTTCAAAAAGCTCATAAAAGCTTCACTAGAAAAAGTGACCAAATGCAACAAACCTAGGAGCCTTTAGAATATTATAATTTCACACAACAAAAACAAAATGAAATAATTACCAGGATAACATTGAACCAGGACCTTGCAGAAGACATTGTATTTGAAGAGCTGGTGATCTTGACCAAGCCACCTGTGCTCTGTTGATTAATTAAGATAATCTGTAACTTACAAAATACCCTTGGGAAAGGGTATGAGAATCAAGGGGTGGAAGGTAGCTTTGCTGACTGGGAGACTGTTGCACATTTAAGAGCTCCAGACAACAGGTCCATGCTGCGCTGCACATGTCCCTTGGTTGCAGGACAACCTCAGCCATCTCAGCATAACAGAGGGACCTGCAGGCAGCCCCCCCTTAGTACCAGCAACTACACCACCCATATGGTCTTGCCTTTTAAGGAAACATACATGAGCTTGAATGGCCAAAAAGGGAGAGCTTCTCTCCAAGAACAGGATCTGCTTCAGATAGCATGCCATGGGAAAAATCTACCAGGGCACCGTCTGATGCCATGCTAATGCATTTGAAGGTGATTTGCTCATTATCAGTATTTCTCCTCTTATTCTAATTAAAGCAGTTATGCTGTGAAGCCAGTTGTTGTCAAGCCTTTCTTCTTGAGATACAGAAAGAATCCTGCTCCATCTCTCTCATCTCACCCCACCCTACCTCACCCATTCCTCAGTGCAGAAGGAACAGCATCACTCTGGTTTTGCTTGGTATTTTGGCTGCCATTAAAACAATAACACAGAAGGTTTACACATTTAGAACCCAGAAATGTACAAGCAAGTGAAGTTCTGAAATTCTTCATTATGCTTTTGTTAAGTTGATGGTTGGGTTTTTTTGGTTGGTTGTTTTGGGGGGCTTTTTTTTTTTCTTTTTTGCAAGGAGAGCTATGAACCCTCATATGAAAAGGGGTGGGGTGAAGTAGGGCTGGTGTGGAGCTTTTTTTTAATAAAAAAAAAAAATAAAGGGGGGGAGGAAGTGACTTTTCTTTACTCTCAATTCCTAACAGGTAGTCTAGAAGATGACAATTATTAAAGAATTGCCTTTTCACCTGTGGCAAGTGTCTTTCATTATTTTGATAGATTTTCAGTATCCTCAAGCCAGCCACAGGAGAAAGTAAGATGAAAATACGTATATGCAGTAAATTGATGGAAGTTGGTAAAGCAATGAAGTACGATTGCTGTGTCTCTAAGCATATATTATTATAGCTCTGACAACTCAAGATGGGTTTTTAAGGAGTAATTGAGACTAACCACTTAATTAGAAAAAGCTAAGAAAAAGTTATTAAAAACACTATCCAGTTGTATGGAAAATTTCTTTTGTCAACTGTGCTAGCAAAACTGGCCAAAAGAGTATTTCTGCACATTATATCAACACTATTAAGATCCTCCTGGCTGATAGCATGGACAATTTGCAAGTTACTCTTAAAAATAATAAAAATTATCTCCTCTTTCTGATATCACACTTCTGATGATGCTATTGTTTAACTAATATCCCCAATTTACCCATCACAAAAATAAGATAATTACTGCATATAATAACCATACCTAGCTACTCAAGTTAGCATTCCTTTTCTTCTAATACTCTAGTGTAATTTATACTATACAGGCTTATGAGGTGGGCACATTTTATTTTAAGAAATATGAAGTAATTTATCTAAGTTCAGAACATTATTTAATTAGATGTAGTACTGGTTTAATCCAAAGATGATACTGGAGGGGGGAAAAAGGTTATTTATTATGAAATAATAAAACCAGTCATGCAAACTCTTTAATTTAGTCCATTAAGCAATGAAAAATACTTAAGAAAAACAGAGGTTAGAAACACATTTAAATGAGTAACCAGTTATTTCACTTTTTTTTTTTTAACCGACACATCTACAGTTACGGTTAATTAAGACGTGCAGCATGTCTCTGCATCCCATCCTTCTGAAATCATGTAAGAACTTTTGTTGTTCCATAGTCATTCAACGCAAATTGACCATATTTCCCCTTATTTCTGAGGCATCAGTGATTTTCCCTTATTTCTGAGGCATCAGTGCACTTGATTTAACAGTTTTCCAGAAGCCATTTTGTTTAAATAATAGTTTTTCTTTTATTCAAAGCATCAACGTCAAGTTGATTGGTTACTTTTCATGAACCAAGAGACTTTTATAGGAACTTGTACAAGTTCCTAACCAACTTTCACAGCCAGAATTCTAATAGCCACAAATAAAACTTTTGAGAAGCACAGGCATCCATGTATTTGTCTTACTATGATAGTAACAATGTAGAGCCATAAACAAGTGGTGCTAATCACTCCTCTCCAAAATGTTCAGCACACAAATTTAGCACACAAAACCGCTGTGATTAAGGCACTGGATTTCATAGATGAGTACACCAAGGTAGTCAAAAGATGTCCTGGTAATCCGAGGTTTAAGGCATCAATGCTGCTGAAGTGATTTTTAAGTAAGAACTTTCAGACCTGAATAAAAAAAGAAAATAACTAGAAAAACTGAAACGTACCGTTGTAATAAGAGTAAGCATACACCCAACAATGGCAAGCTTTGAAGGTGTGTAAAGACTGGTGTGCAAAGGTGCATTCCAATTTTCAAAATGGTGGACTGCTGGAAGCCAAAGCAGGACCTAAGTCTCACAACAACATTGGTATCAAAGTGACAATGTGTTTCACGTCTGTCCCACTAGAGTATAGGGAATTTATGAAGTGGGGAGTAAGCGGTAGAATAAAACTAAGTACAGCGTTTACAGGTCTGTTTTGATGATGTTTACAACTCTCAAAAGCAGTTTGTTACAGTTAAGAAGGAACCACCGCTCTTGAGGGCAGTCTAGTGTAATACAGAAAAGGCAATAACACATTGGAGCAATTCAGAAGCTGAAAGAGGTTTCATTTAACTTAATGGTGCTTCCAACACAGGACAAGTGATAGTCAGTGGCCTCGATTTTCAGAGACATTGAATATTTTTGAGACTCTTTGGTATCCCCCTATTCTGCCCTTCCTAAATAGCATGAGTCTTCTGATCACCTACAGTACACCTGCCAGCCCCTTCTAGATGTCTCGCGGCATTTAAAGGAAAATTTGGCATTTACCTTCGGCAACTTCTAACCTACTGTGACTCAGTGAAATTTGCTGGCTTTTTATGAACAAAAGCCACATATTTTTTCTTAATTTATCTATAACACTAAAAAGTCTGAAAGTTTTGCAAGTAACAGCTTTGAAAGCTTAGTCACAAATGCAAATTTATATAAAATATAAACCTATGTGTAAAATGGAACTTAATATGGTTGTGCTATTGTTATGACAAGATGAAACTGTGCAGTAGCAGGCCACAAACCACCACATTTAAAATTTGTGTTTATGAATATCCCCTTTCTTTCTTTTTGTGTTTGCCCACATTCATCTTCTCTTCATATCAGCTTCATTTGGCTAACTCATCTTCCAGTGTACACATACACAGATCTTCAGAACAATGTGGGAGAATAATTCAAACGACCACGACATATAAGATCAGACAATTTTTCTGCCTATCATCCACTCCTTTAGCTTTTGGTTGCTGCATTTAAAGCAGACTTTAATTCCATGCATGAACATTATATTCCATTATAATGTGTTCTCATAAGTCGTCTGCCTCTGTTCCCACTCATTATGATACAGGGTCAAACATTAGAAATAAAAATAAGGAATTATCAAGACAGAATGGCTTATTTTTCAGATATTTATTTTCATTTAAAACTAGCATCTGCTGGATTATTTTTTAAGAATTAAGACTGATATTTTTGCAGTTCAGGAAATTTATTATATAGTGGTTTGTCAATTATACTCAAGTTGGGGAGAGGAAAACGAGGAGGCGATAACTAGATAACTGATGAGTATATGCAAGCCAATAAACCACTCTGAAACACTGTATTATTATTTCATTACTTTAACAGCTTGATAGCACTTGGAATGATTGTTGGTATATGTGGCTTTTAATATAACGATGAAATCAAATTGGCCATCAAACCAACAACAGCTAATATAACAGGAGTGGACTAGCTTTAACATAAATACAGAAGTGTTGGGGACTTGTTATTTATAAGGGCAATAATGTACTATTTCAATATTTTACAATTTATAGTATTTCATTAGCTTCATATTTATTCATTTCTGAGACAAGATTATCCATATGTAAAAGTCACAAGAATACAAGTAGAAACATCACATCATCTAAATAACACGCACCTGATTTGAAAGTAAGTTCAACACAAAACCTAACAGCATGACAGGATTAGGTCTTAAAGACTCTCTAGGAAGTTTGTGTTAGATGCTGCAATAACATAACAAGGTTTTTCAAATACATTAAATTTATTAGAAATTAAACATCAAGGTATTTCCCCTACTTCAGTTGTTCTAAGAGTGCATGGGAAGGAGAACAACTGCTCGCACACTAAGATGTTTTTTAGCATAATGTAAACTTTTCTTTGTCCACAGTGTATATTTTTACTTTTGCAAAAATAAGGTAACCAAGAGAAAGCACTACAAGTTTATAAGAATACAAAGGAATCTGAACCAATTAAATTTAATCTCTCCAAAACTTCGTACTTGGGACATATTGCTGCTGTAATAAAACCCGGTCTTGCATTTTATTTCATAAATGCAGTTTAGTTTCAATGACAGTTCCTGCATTCAAGTCACTGATAGAAATGTGATCTTCTAGCAGGATTGCTTTTTCTTAATTAGTTCATCCTTCTCTCAACCCCCTCAAGCTGCTACAGAAACAGAGAACTGAAGTGAAGTTTTACCATCAGCTGAAAATACCTTTCCCTGTATACCTTAGTTGTATACTTTTCTTCCACAAAGCGCATCCAATCCCAAAGTTAGCACCCAGGACAGAATACACAGTTCTGATGATCTTTTGCCAGCAGATGATGAGCCCATTTACAGAAGCAAGTAAAAACACATCACCACCCCTGCCTTCCCCACACACATAGAGAAAACCACAGGGCAACTACTATCATTCTTTTTCTACAGATCATACTGGTTTGCAAGAGAAGCATTAGAAGCTATAGGCTGGGTTTTTGTATGTTTGGTTTTTAATGCCTGAGACCACTGCAGAACACTCTCCGGTAAGATAATGCAACCTGCTGCAGAACCCAGGACCAGAATTCAGCATTCCTTGCCTGACACAGTTTCCCTTAAAGAAGATTTAGATAAAAATACAAAAGCCTGACAAAACATTGTTCTTTATCCCAAATTTAAGAGCTTTATTCTAGAATTGTCTCATTCAACCTGGCAGATGTTAGAGACCAGATAAAGCAATTTGCTTTTTAGCAGCCTCAGAAATAGAAGGCAAGGAATGAAGAAGCAAACACAGCTTCTTCTCACTAGTGCCCTTCTCTTCTTGCTACTGCACAGCCCTGGATTACTAAACTCAGGAGAGGCACCAGGAAGAAAAGGGATTAGTTGTTCAACACTTCAGCTTCTCGTAGCCATGAGTACCTCCCCAAACGGTCTCCCTACCCAAATCAGCGGGGGAGGTGTGGAAAATGGGAGGTCTTTCCAGAATTCATCTTCCACTGAAAAAACTTTGCCATACTCTATTCCTACCACTCCAAATAACCAAGAAGTCAAGCGTATCTGTCAAGGTGCTTGCAGTCACTGAAGTTATTTCCTAACTAGTGAATCGAGTATAAACCTTTCCAAAACTTCTTTTCAAGAACTGACAGCGTGTTGCTTCTGCCAGGCTATTCTCCTTCCTAAATTGCAAATTGGTTACACTGGAAAGAAAAAGTAATAGAACACTCTAATCACATTACTCCAACTCCCCCTCTCTCCAACTTTTTTTTCCCCTCATCAATTTAAGATTACTGTCAAAATCAAGTCAGTCAAGACAAAGCTGTCTGCTTTGTTTGATTTTTCTTCCAAGCAATTTTCTGGCAAAGAAATCTGCTAAAGGGGCAAGCTTTTCAATCAAATATTGAAAAAACACTTCTTAGCTATTGGACACATAGTAATACTTCTCCGGTGGTTTACACATTTAGCAAAGTTCCACAGAGGAATCTGTGCAATTCACAAGCCATTGGGAGAGGGGTATGTTTGCTGTGCAGATTATTTTTCTGTAAATATATCATCACATCAGCTATTAAACTCTAAACTTATTAGGGATATTAAATATTTGTTCACAAGTCCCCTTTCTTTCCCCTTCTTGTCTCCCTCAGGGAAAAAAATAAATAAAAAAAATAATCAAGATATGAAAGAAGCAAAAGCCTATCTTCAAAGCCAAGTCATGAAGTCATGCCTTGATTTTCCAAAAGAGGGAGATATAGCTCCATTTGTGAATTAAGCATTTCAATTACAATGAAGGACCTAAGAAATGTTTAACTAGTTTACTAGATCAGATTAAAAAGGAAAGCTTTTGCTTTTTTTTTCTATTTCCATGCTTCTTATAAAACTAAGCGAAATTAGTAAATACTAACAAAAATACTATATTATTTATTTGAATATTAAAAAAATCAAAAGATGGAGACAGTGACCTACTATCATGAAAACATCTATGCAGATAGAGATAAAAATAGTATAGGAAAATCAAACTGTTAGAAGCCCAGTAAACCACAGGAGAATTGTTTAAAATTAAAGCAATACCACATGGAAACATTCCCAATAGATTTCAATAGGCACAAGTATAGAGACTACTTCACTTAAACATCATGAACTACTCTAAAAGTACATGGATTCCTACAGGAAGAAACAATAGGCTTTCTAACTGTTAGCTACACAAAGGTGGCATTATTAGGTATTGACAGATAGCCAGTTTACTTTTAAAAAAAAAGGAAAACACCACATGTATCTGTGCTGCAGGACAGCATTCAAACTTTTCTCTCAGTCTGGAATCCAGATTTTTAAAACCTTTTTCAAAATATTATTATTAAGTCAAAGGAAAACTGGAATCTCTAAAATATAGGGTTCAAGAAATACTTTCCCCCCACACATACTGTGACTTAACCAAAATCAAGTTACTATAACAGTGATGTAGTTCAAAGACTATAAAATTTGTATGCATAATATAAAAGCATTCATGTATGTATTATGTAACTGAGAGCTTGGGGTAGGAGAGCACGGTTTGAAAAGCAACCATAATAATAAAGCACATTACACACAATAAGTGTAACTTATTAGAGTTGTTTCAAGTCATGTCAAGTAGAAAAGAAGTTGCTGAGGTATGTAATAGGGGCACCCAAGCATTAAGTATTACTTATCCTCAACTATAAAGCCTTTGTATAAAGGACAACTGCTGCATAATGCACCTTGCGGTTGGGTGGTTGTGGCATAGCATGCTTACTTTTTGATGCTCCCATTCATGGCTGTTTCAAACTGACAGCAGAGCATCTTTTGGGGATGAGGCTGGTCATGCTCAGCACCTTCACTTTCCGTCACATACTCCCATGGTGTCTTATAACTGGGGTAGCCTACAGCCCCAAATGGTCCTTCCACTGCTCTCTCCCTCCACTTCCTGTTGTCTCCCCGCCCAACAATTCAAGAGACCCTAACACCTTGGGTCACACTCCTTGGTGGATAATAAAAAAGCGCAGAGAATCATGATGGTCCCTCTGTTCTGAGGTCATCCATCACGGATGAGCTCACCTGACCCTCTCCACATATTGTTAGGTGCATTAACTGCTTTCTGATATTCTGAAGCAGCATACCTTGAATACTTTGTCATAACACCTCAGAGAAGTTCTCCTCAAACAGCTCTGGAGTTGGCTGTGTTGCCAGTACAGATTCCATCTGACAAGACTCAGGCATCTAAGGTGTGGATTAAGTCCATTAGAATAGTAAAGTTTATCTTCCACTTTCTCCTTGACCTAAAATCTTTTCTATTTGTCTACAGACAAATACAGCTGAAAATCAGGAAGTATGTACCAGTAAGTCATACTGAAGAGAGTGTCCGAAGGTTTACCTAATGAGTGGCCCTATCTTCAAAACAAAACCAATTGCCCTAAAAACCACGAAAGTGTATATATATATTTAATATGGACTCTCAGACTTCAAATTCCATTTCAAGATCCCTTTAAATGTCTCTCTTCCTCAAAAAAAAGAAACAGCCCACATTTTGCTTTACACAATCCTAATATAAACTGAAACAATTAGCCTTCTGTATGGATAAACTAATGGGGAGACATTTTTAAATAGCAAAACCTCCTACCAAAGAATCTTTGCAATCTTCAAGTCACTGGAGAACTAAGCCTGCCAAAATAACCAAACAAGAATATTCTGAAGTGTGGAGCACAGTCTGCAAATGGCTCTAAAGAGCAACAGTCTACTACACTGTAATGCTTCATCACTGCTACAACCTCTCCTATGAGTCCCCATGTAGTTGCACCTTGTTTACCAGAGCCAAAGAGCCAAAGTCAAGACCATGTATCTCCCAACTCTTCCTGCTAGTAAACCTAAACTGTAACCTAGAGAAGTCTACAGTAACTTGCTGCATGGTTCGCAGTCAAGCAATGAAATGTGAAGGGTATTGCCACAGATTTAACTAATGCTTTACTTGCCATTCAGCACCACTGATGTCTAGAAATACGTATGCTAGATGACTTCAGAACTATTCCCTAAAGTTCCAAATGCCACGAAGGCCACGTGTGCTCTTTCTTGCACATAGGTTATATATCATGATGCTGCAGAACACTTGTTTCAT
>KZ505708.1:879468-889755 GCA_002844005.1 Limosa lapponica baueri | reverse complement strand
CCCCGCTCCCCCAGTTGACATGAATACAAGAAACAGTATAAGTGTTTATATTTGTACATGTAAGAAAACAGTGAACACTTCTTCAGGAAGCTTTGCACTGAAATCAAGTTTCATACCTCTGCTAGGAGTACCTAAGATCCCCTTTGTAAAAGCTGTCTGACTGCACATAACACATTTATATCTTATGTTACAAAAAAACCACCACACCTTTAACACTTCTATGCCTAGCATCCTAACCACCAGCTTGTTATCCCATTATTAATAAGTTCCCCCGAGTTTCCACATACTCATTAAAAACGCCTTCATGTTTTGACTGCAGACTGCTTGAAGGGCATGAAACCTGAACTTGAAGCCAGTCTGATACTATGCTGCTGGACTTCATGACCAGTAGGGTCAGCTGCAACACCATCTACTTCATCAGTGACAGTAATTACACTTGATGAATTTTACTACCAGTGGTTCCCTGACACTGATTAACCCACCTGCTCACCATATTTGATTCCTTTTCAAGGTTTACAAGTTAAACACAGAGCATGCAGATCTACTACAGAGTATAGGATACAGTGGTAAAAACTGTAAGGATGACTAACTTTCCTCTCCCCAGCACCTTATGGATAGAAATATACTTTTAGGTACTTCTAACCATGATTAATCTGTTAGTGTTCTGACTCAAAGTAGTTCCTCCTTTGCAGTCTTTACTATTAAAAAGGGGTTGTACCTATAGACTGAAAAACTAGTCAAGTAGTAGTGAAATTTTAAACATTTTGTACGTACTCCTCTTTGTGCCAGCCCCAATTTTGTATTGAACTTCGCACCTATAGGTACTGTTCAGCAATCACTGAAACCACTCAAACATGCTAGAGTGGAATATCAATAGAATAATATTGTGTTAACAAGTGTACGAGATGTCAAATCTCATCACCTCATTACAATACAAGATGAAAAAGTTTACGATTTAATGCATATATGCACACTGATATACATGTGTGGAGGAAGAAAGGATATAGATTTAACAAATGATGGAACACAAGTTTTTTTTTAAAAGTTTCTACCATTTTCTGATGTGACCTTTACAGGAAAAACTTACACTATTTGTTCCCTGAGCTGTACATCACTAACTGTCAGCATACACAGAGAAATTATGAAGGCTGCTATGGTGCCCAGAAGTGATCTGTTAAGACCCAATTAAAATTAAGACAGGGTTTCTTTTTTCTTTTGTCTACCTACACTCAATTACATAAAAATCTGACAAAGCTACCCATTTATAGTTAATTCACATGGCTTCAAAAATGTAGTAAGAAACCAACAAATTTTGTCACTGAGATTTTACACACAACTTCCTAATCTTTACCTCGCTCTTGGTAAGAGTTGCATTATGGAGACGTCAGTCACCCTGACTCTTACCTTCATAACTCAAGAGAAATAAGCCAGAATCACTTACATTAAACTAGGTTTCATGGATGTACAAGTGGTATTTAGTTGCACACAGTGTTTTAATTTCATGCACCTACCCAGCATATTGTCAGATGAAGTCTCAAATAAGTTTACTAATATATAGAATTCTCATTTTGTCAAATCATTTCAGAAATCACAGATCTACTGTCATTACTAGAAAGCTGAACAATTACTACTATTTTAGTATATTGTCTCCAGCTAACAGAAGACGACTTAGTGGTTTCACTATACAGATCTCCCCCTATTCAGTGTTCAAGGGCAGCAGGTAGCTCTATCATAATGGCCAATACTTCAGAAGTACTGATCTTATTTTTTATTATTTAGCCATGTGAAAATATTTTAGAACTTGGTCATTAGCCATGAATTTGGAAATTTTCACCTAGGTTTGAATTCTTATTTGCTTCTAGTCCCCAATTGCTCTGCATTTTCTCTGCTGTTCTTTAGCATATATAAAGAACATTAAGCAAGTTCCCCACTGTAGATACTCAAATCTCAACTTTTGACAGTAGTCACCACCCCTAAACTTCACTAACACTATTTTAAAATTAGGATCTTACTGATTTCAGTGAAAACTTAATTTACAGGCATTTTAAGCAGTTGTAAAACTCATTTATAGAAAAAAAAAAAAACAGCAAAAGAACAAAGTGGAACACTGATTACACTCCTGCATGCACACATGACAAGACTTGCTAAAGAAGCCTATCCATGTTAGTTTTTCTAAAAGCTTGCTGTATACTGTGATAAAGTAGTTAAGAATACTCTGGCAACGAAGAAGGAATTCAGTCATTTTCAACTATGAAAGATAAGCACACTTGCCCCTCAACTGCCATCACTGTTAGAATGGCAAAAGTGCTAACATTTACAGAAACTTTAGTTGTCCCCCATTAGAATAGAGACAGACAGGTAAAGAGGCTTAATTTATTAAAGCATGAAGTTTGGGTTTTGGTTTTTTAATCTGTGCTCAGCTTATGACGTATGTCAGAAGTTTAAAAACGCAAACACCACACAACCACAACTACAACTGTACTTGTTCACTTAACTCAGTAAGCTCCCAAATGATCCATGGGAGAAAAAAAAATTATACCCTTTTCTAGCAGGTAATCTTATTTTGCAGATGGATGTCATAATCCACAAGGGAGTCACTCAACTGTTATAAGCACCCATCCTTTCACAGAGAAATGTATCAGAGAAGATCTATAGCAGGTTTTTAATTACTCACCTTCTTCAATGTTTATATTTACTTATGAGAAGACTGCCTGAAGAGCTACAGTAGACAGCCTACTACTATTGAAAACAGGCAAACGTTTGACCTCTGCTCCTCATTTATTTTCCTACAAAAATATTTTGTGACCTGATCTAAATTAGTGTCACCAGCTACACTTGATCCATTTCCCATTCTGGCTTAGAAATTACTTATTTAAAAGGAATGACCTTGTCACCATTTCAGAACTTGGCTTTTGCCTGTGTAGAACTAAAGATGAAAACAGTTTAGACAGAAGCTTAACATAAGGACCTTCTGGAGGAGACTCCTCCCCCCCAGCAGATTAATCAAGCCACTGCATAAATGTCTGAAGTCGTCTGTTCTAACTTAAATATTTAAGAGTAATATTGGTAAAAGAAACCTTAAAACCTGTGATTCCCTTATGCTTCTTTAGTAAACCAGAAAAGGGAATACATTCATTGCCAAAAAGAAATAGTTTTTGTGGCATAGTCTAGTGCACACAGACAACAGTGCCTGTATATTTAAACTTTAGCTCTGCAATCTGCAGAATAATTTCCATTTAAAGACAATATTCTCAGCTTCTACATGAACAAAGAACTGCAAAACTATGCTCTACCACACAAATCCTCGTGTTCCAAAAACACACGCATTTATGAACGATCATAATCTAAAAGAATCATGTAGTTCAAAGAAAATTTACAGAAGAGCAGCAGTTTTCTGAACCCAACAGTGGAATAAGATAGGATAAAAAGATCAGCTGTAGCATGAGGGTAACCTATATGCCTACCACGTGGAATATTCCAACCTCATTATAGCTTTTGTGACTGATAACCATTTTAGAACTACCTTAAGACTTTTTTCCATGTTAGTTATATCATCTAAATACACTGAAAGTACACATCATGATGTATTAGATTCAGTTGTATAGGCACCATGGAACAAAAACAAAGTGTCATGAAAGATTACCAGCAAAGTTACAGCTGAGTCTGGGAGCAGTTCCATATGGATGAAGTCATCAATTATGATTATGTACACTTGTGAATCAAGTTTCTAAATCTTTGTACTTTTTTTTTTTTTTAAAGACAAGAATATATACACTCAAAAGCAAATCTCTCTCATAGGCAGACAGAACAGTCCAGATTCATGAGCCTGTTTGGCAATCACATATTTTGAGCATTAGTGAAAACTGCTTACATCTTTGTTTAAAACTGACCATGTAAAAGCACGATTAAAGAAATGGCAAAGTAAGAAAACCTGAAATAATTAAAAAAAAAAAAGAAAACAGAACTCACATTCTGCTCTGTCAGCAGGAGTCTCACAGCTTTTCAGAAGACTCAGAGCAACTACAGCAAATGATCTTACTAATACATCAGTACCAAGAGTAATCAGTAGTCAAAAATTCTGCATACTAAACAAATTATGCACAAGGCAATCTTTGCTTTTTGGAGTTCACATTTCAAAGAAAGTAGTGAACGGAAAGAGAGAAAGTACTATGAAGACCTGTACTTCAAAAATAGGAGATTATGATTAGTGATTATATAGGTAGACAAACAAAAAAATAATCTTTTTTCCCCAATATGTTTAAGAATATATGCTTTTTGCTGTTATGTTAATAACTATCAACACTACTCCATCATTCACACCTCTTATCTCTACACTATGCATAGAATATTCTACAGTAGGTAAGCTCAATAGTGTTGTAGATAAAACATAAATGGTAAATTTAGCAACAATCAAAAATCTAACCTGCATCTCAACCATGAAAAATATTAACTAACCATTCTGCAAATCTCATACATTACCGCATAATCACTGCATTTCTGAGTTGCAGACAACTGTTTTCTTTCCTGCTCTATAAAATAAAAACCAGCTTTCTCATCCTTGAATGATTATTCCTAAATTTAAATTTATCCATATTTATTACTGGGATAATTTCATAGGCCATAACAAAAAGCATAGAGATAACCACACACATTGAGTAAGCATTTCCAGAGCATTTTTATGCATCTTTGTTTCAGCAGATTTCTTGTTTACCTAAGCTGATTTTCAGCAGAAAAATGAGGACTTTTTTTGTGTGTTACTTTTGTTGATGAAAGCCCTGAAAATATAGCAGTATTATACAAATGTTCCCAGTTTCTTAATTTTCCTAGTCTATAGATGATTTCAGTACATTTCTTTCCTTAACTACTCATTACTGTCCCCTATTAGCATATAGTATCTCTGGAACTCAAGCTCTGACTGCAGAAATTCAAATTCTCAGGAGTACATCTCTGACTGAAATCAGTATTCACCTAGAAATAATCTACCGTACAGATATTTAGTTGTCATTATGTATATCTACACTAAGTGCAATGACTGTAGCATTTGATAGCTTAAAGAAATTTGAAATTTTCCATTAATTCCTGGAAGAAAGGATTTTATGCTCATGGATACTCATGCAATATAACTGATAAAATACAACTAAGCTTTCCTTGTGTCTGTATTTAGTTTAACTTACTTCACCTAAGCTTACTGCTCAATACCCTTAATTCTTTAAGAACAGGCAGAATTTTTACAAAATCACATGTACCATTAAAGGAACAAAAAGAGATCACCTGAAAAGCCATGGTTAAAAGGATCACAAAAGTTACCAAGGTATTGAGATTTGAATAGGATCTTAATCTCAAGTAGTTGCATCAAATACAGAAAGACTTTATCTATACATTGCTTAATTCTTATTTTTCAAATTATCAATACATAAATACTGTTTTCATCTTGTAACATGATACAATACACTATATCCACATTTCAGCCACATATGCCTCTTCCTAAGCATCACAAAGATGTTAATGTTTCACTCATTGAGGTCAGTTTGCACAAGTAGATAAACTGATTCTGCTTCTTAGAACAATTCGAAAAAGATAAAATTATTTAAGCTAAAAGGACAATTGATTAAGAAGGGTTATGAGAATTAGACAGTAAGTCTAGAACCAACACCTTTAGCTTTGATCCATGGGGCACGGGAGAACAGCCATCTTCTCTAGGTGGAATGAATAATTCCCACTTCCCATACTCCATCTTCTTATATGGATGAGAAAATGGATTCCAGCCATCTACAATATAAGAAATATTACTAAGTGTATTTATCTTAAAGCATGTCCAATTACAATGCAAAGGTATAACAGCATGTTTCATCATTTTCAGAGTAAACATCAGTGACAGACGACACAAACACTTTTATCTGATACTACCATACACATTCAAAAGAGGTTCAAAAAACATGTAAGATTTTCACTAGGAAACCATACTCCTATTCTGATTTGACAGTGATTAAATTATTTCTACTTTACCTTCTTAGATCAAGGTCAAAACCACCTCCACCCCCCACCCCCTCCCCTCCATCCCACCCCCCCTCCACCCCCGAAAAAAACACTACTGATTTTAATACCACAAAATCAGGGTGGTGTGAAGATTAATGGCTGGAAAATAATGCTTAATGCAGATTTAAAACCAAAAACCTTACACCCTAAACAAGTCAGTAGAAATATTTGTTACCACACTATGCAGCTGCTGATTAGAAAGAGGGAAAGTGCACAAATTGGAACCAAAAACGACGTCCACAAATTGAATGCTCAAACCAGGTTTGGACACACATGCTGTTCACTGGCTCTATTTTGACAAGCTGATGTCCTATTAATAACACTCATTAAATGTATAAAATAGGAAAAATAAAGGGTAAACTGTAGACAAACTTGGTAGCAATGGCTAGGAAACTACACAATACCTGGGGCCACAGCCAAGAAACCTGGTCTGAAAAGCCACACTTATTTAATTAAGTCTTGAAGAAGATTCCTTGGTTTACTGAACCAAGTCTAGATTCCATACTTCAAGATTCTTTGTCCTCTTTGCATTCACTGAGTACAGTAGATGTGCAAGGTTGGTCATTATGACATGTCCAATTGAACAGACATCTGCCAAGAAGGTCTTGTGTATTTGATGCATGTTCAAGATCAACTCCTATAAATGAGACTGAATATAAAGCTTCTGAACTGCCAGACTTCAGCAATGTAATCATTTCTGGGCTAGAAGGAAGTGGCAAATCAAGTTTGAAAATTACTTTTCTTTGCCCTGAAACATGTCTATCTCATATAGATAGTTCAAGGCAGAGACCCCTAAGCTACAAGAAAGCAGTCAACACAGAAAATTGAACTGCAAGACATTAAAGCAACATATGCTAATCTTCCTTCATGCTAATCTATTTGCAAGCCATGTCCTGTCGTAAAAAAAAACAACTAACCTCAATGAAAGAGAAATAAGCAGCCTTCAGTGACACCCTATTTACATGAGGTACAGTGCATGATCTTAGGCAGGTACTCTAAGAGTACACAGTAAACTGTTCACACCCAAAGCTAGTTCCATGACTAGTTTATGATAACATAAAACAATATTGCTACTAAATATGGCAGTCAGGATTAAAAGCAATTCAATAAAAAAACTGGGCACGCAACTGGAGCGGCATCATCACTTTTGGCACCATGGAAATCTCAGTGCAGAGGTAGAAAAGTGAAGTTATATTCATCAACATAGGTATTTTTGTAAATATCAGTTTACAAAACAGACAAAAACATCAGAAAAAAATATTCTCTGCCATGCAACAAAATGTCCTCTAAGAATACATGGATGTCTTGAGTTTCAGAGAAAGTTGCTAGTTGTTCTTACACAGTTGTTTAAACTTGAGAACTGCCAATCTTTAAGGAACAAAACTGAATGGCACAAATCAAACAGACTAGACAGTATGACAAAAATACCTATGTAACACAAATATTCTAGTACCTATTCATTTTACAGTAGAGAGCAGTGTCAAAACCAATGAAGAGATTTTATTATAATAAAACATTTCCCATGCTCAAAACCAGAAATATAATTAACTCAGTACTCTATTTAGATATTAGTTTTTATCACAATTAAGGTATTTGGGTAGTGCAGACAAAATACACACATTAGCAGAAGGAAAGTATTTGTTCTGCTTGATTAATAGCAGAAGAGCTTGTATATTAGTAAGATTTAGATAGGTCTTTCCCCATGGTTTTACTCTGAAGTTTCAATCAAAAAATAATTAAACAAACATTTAAGACCAACATCGAACAAACAATACCTTAGCAATAAAGCAATCCTCCTTCAAAGAATGCCAAAACACATATGAATTATACTGTACAAACACTGTATAACATTTATTTTATTTCAGGGAAAATATGGTAAAAAGATGTGGAAAACATCACTAAAAAATAGTAGAAAGATGTGGAACACATCACTAAGATTTTGGGGCTTGGAAAAAAGTTAAAACTGATATTTTCTTTTACATTGCAAATGGCTAAACTGCCCAAAATAAACAATTCAGGCAAAAAGGGGAAAACAGAAGAAAGAGGAAACAAGTAACGAACATCTTACAAAGTTGCAAGACGACTACTTTAAGGAACCTGTTAGGATTGAAGATAGCCAAGACCTTCTTATGGGAATTACTACCAACTCTTTCAACCTTCTTCCCCCTCCATAGATATGATTGCGTTCACTGCTTTTTGTGAAACTCTTTGTAATTGAGCTTTATCTCTTGATTACAATGCATGAACTGAACCAAACATACCAGGTGACAAGTAAGTTAAACTAAGCAAACATTCACCAGGTTCAGTTGAACTGAATCAAACATACCTGGGGGTGAGGATACCTGGTGGTGAATACCATATTGCAAGTAGAAATAAATTGTCAGTAGTCATCAAGTTCCTCAGCAATACAGCATGCAAATAAAATATTTGGAGTGTCATCACTGTTTTTAAGAGAGAGTTTTTAAGGTAGCTATAATGTTGATAATGCTTCTAGTATCAGAAATTCAGCTGACTAATTATTATTTACAAACAAAATTAAAAGTTACAGCAAGTCTTAGGCCCAGTCTTAGTTAAACTCACTTGGGGAAATTGCCTGAAGTTGGAGTTCATTACGTACACTAAGAACACTGAATTCTTACGTTATTTGAAAAAAAAAAAAAATTCTCATGGCCTGTTACAACCACCTCTCTTCCCTCCCTTAGAGGTGAGATGGTTGTATCTCTCTAACCATTTAAGCATCTCTGCTCTCCAGAGGCAGCTTCAACAACTCTGTCCAAGTTACTTACACTTTACCCTCTACCTACTAGCAATACCACATGCTCCTGTTAATCTTTCTTCTTCTCAGCCATGGTTGTTCCCTACTGGGTGTCCATGGCTCATGACTTAAGAATAAGTCATGCAAAGCAAGTATTACAAAGCAATACCCATCTGTCCCAGATGGTCCTTCTTAAAACCATTGTTTACTACTTACCACTGGAGAGGAACTCATTTAGAAAGGTTATAACATAAAATATTGATTTGTATTAAGGCAAGAGGCATGAAAAGTTAAAACACCCTGAAAACTGAAGGCTTCATTCAAAGAGGAAGTGGCTCAGGCTTTTCTCTGTTTTAATGCTTAGTTTTCAGATTTTTCAGCAAAACAGACAAAATGCCTAGGGGGAAAAAAAAAAAAAAACACCAACCAAAAAAACCCAAACCACAAACCAAAACCCACCACCAAAAACCAAATAGCAGACTATTCAGAAGTTGAAAACATAAGGACAAGAAAAAATATCTTACTTTGGGAACAGGGACTTCAAAAACCTCTGCCAATAGCTACAAACAGAAAAAACTGAGAAGGTTACCAGCAGAAGGTTCAAATAATCAGCTTGAATAGGTTTTAGGAAAAAGGACATCATCACAGACATCCTGTTAGCCATACAAAAGACATGAGTTTCTACAAAAAGTTCAGGCTCCAGATATGCCTTAATCCAACACAGAACACATCCTGAATAGCCTGGTACTTTTAATTTCTCTCATCTGTGATCAGATCTTCCAACACCAGGCAACTATTTAAACATTAGATCCTGCGTCAGCAACATGAGGCCCACAGGAACTTCTTGCTCAGAACTGCACCCTTAGCATGTCAAAGAATCATGAACTGAGTTTTAATCTAGAACTAAATTCAAAGCTATAATGGCTCTGATTCTACTATTTATCATTTAAAAAAAATCAATTAAAATGCGGTTCTTCCAGCTAAATTATAAGTTGACTTCTTCTGGCACCTGGTTTTATTTTCACATTGACAAGTATATAGCCATACAGCTCTGAGGCTCATGGCTTAACTTAGTTTCATATCAGAAGTTAACACTCCTCTTGTTTCATGTAGAGCCAAGAAGTACTTGCATATTGACCAAATCATTCATCTGTTTCAATGTAAAAGCTGATACATTAATGCAATGTTGTAATTATGTTTTTCAAAACTGAAAAAGCTACATAAAGTGAGGTTGAACACTAAAGCGCAATAAACCTCATTTCTAAGAGCAATTATATTTCTATGTTCCATATACTTCTGATCAACTGAAAGATGCACAAAGAATACAGTCCAGCAAGAATTCACACATGTTCCTTGAGGAAAAGATATCAGACAAATAGCAGTTCGGACAAGGGTACGGGCATCAAAATCCCACTATCCCAAAAGATGCTTTTATACCATTTACTTGGAATATGAAATCAGAACATATATGGAGAGATTCTTTAAGGACACTAAAC
>KZ505708.1:862007-873606 GCA_002844005.1 Limosa lapponica baueri | reverse complement strand
TTTTTTTTTAGAATTAACCCTTAATCAGTTCAAAGTAGAGGATTAAAATGTCTATTTACTGGTTAAGGTAAAATAACATTATCTATATTAATTTAGAGTACTATGACTACTTTCAAGGTTAATCTCCCAGCAAGTTTTTATTATGAAGACTGATGCTCACCTTTAAGGACAGCAAGATTTGAAAAATGCCTCAGGACACACTATAGCAAATACATTTATAACTTTTTGCCTATCCACCTGCATCATTCCTTTAAAATTTGCTCATGGGTATAATCCTCAGAAGTACATTACTAACTACTACTGCTCTGATAATCAATTTAATTTATAGTGCTTGAGGGAGAATATTTTGTCAGATTTCCAAGTGTAAGTGTATTACATATATACACAAACCCAGTTGACTGACTTAAGCTTTAACCAGCTGCAATCACAGAAAGATTTACACAGAGCAAGTCACAAATAGCCTCAAAAGTTCAACATACGACATTTAGTAAAGGCAAAATGACTCCATTATAGACGGGTTCTCCTTGAAAAAAAAAAGTATTTTGATTTGTAGAGCTATTTTTAAAGTTTTAAGCCTTCCTTGAAATTTTATCAGTTATATTATAGAAGAACACAGTGCTATCTGCAAATTCCAATTTCTTAGCTATACATAAGCTGTTTCAAAATTGCTGCCTGTCACATGTATTATTTTTACCTAGTTCCATTGCAGCTGAAGCAGGAACCCTTTTGTATATGCTATAGGTAACTGTTTTAAGTCTAGAAGAGATCTAACTGAAGCAATGAATTTGACACACTTAAAATACAGAAGGTGTCTTGAAATAGGTTATCTACTTAAAATTAATCTTTTTCCCCCATACTTGGTACAAACACATTTTTCACAGCTTTAAGAACACCTTTGGCTGGATGTGGTATTTCCCACATTCAGGAAGAAGTAGGAGAAATGGTAAGCTTCATCTTTAAAAAAAAGTCATAGAAATCTTTGAAAGCTGGAGAGGAAGGAGATGATACATTTATTAACAGAGAAGAACAGCAGGTCACAGAGAAGGACTGAAATCTCTGTGCAGAAAAGTCTATGATAAGCTTCATATAATCTAGAGGGAACACTCATGCTGACTGCTCTTTCTCAAGGAGTCGTCCATAGCAAAGGAGAATCAAACCCATTCATCTCATTCCAAAGAAATAAGCAGCAAACAAATTCAGGATTCAAGAGTGGATTTATGGGGTGGGAGGGAAGAAGATGGACTTTCAGAAAGCACTCATACAATTTATGTCTTTGCAGAAAATCACTATAAGCTCTGGATTCTTGTTACAGAAGCACTAAGAATAATCTAGCATTTCAATTTTGTCTTTTAGTAAATTTAAAGTTTAGGTAAACAAAGAGACCACACACTTAATATGTTAAGTGATCATGAGTATTACTGTAAAAAAATGCTACTCTTTGCTTGCTTTGCAACAGTGGTGAGCAGGATTACATGCCCAATGAAAACAATTTCTTTCGGAGGACAGAGATTAAGGAAGTAGATAGAAAAGTTGTTGGTCAGGGATCTAAAACATTATTACAATAATAGCTTTTTATATAGGACAGATTTTGAACAAGTAATACAACATCATGTACATAGAGTACAAATGCTCCTTCAATTTGTACACAAGCATGCTGCTTCTGATAGAGAAAGTAAATTCAGGTATTACTGCTGCATCATCATTGCAGAAATCATGATTATTGAAACTAGTGCTTTACTTAATTGTTTTAAAATTATATTCTAGAAACCATTCAGTTTTATTTTTATTTAACCACCTTCTGAAATTACCAAGTATAGAATTGTAGTTGGCTGAAAGTTCATGAAAAACCCACTAGCTTCTGAAATGCATCAATTACTTGTGCTGTGAACTATTCTAAAAACTCATCTCAGGAGATGAGACATCTGGACACAGAATAAGGTTACCTGTCATAGAAGGTCTTGTAAAACAGCAGAAGCATAGTTTTGTATCCTGTTGCTGCTTTAAAGGAAAGGATTCAGTTAAGTGCACGCTCATGATGCAGATTTAGGAAACTTTAGGTTTTGCTTTCACAGAAATTTTGGTTTTCATTTCTACTTTACTGAAGCTCATTAAACATATTTAGCTTTCAAACTGGAAGCCAGGATCACACACAGAAGTAGCAATAAAAAGTTTTGTTCAACCAGTTCCAAAGATTTCTACTGTTCATTAATAGCATACAAGAGTTAAAGGAGGAAAGATAGACAGGTTAATGAAGATTGCATTTTGTGGTCCCTTCTTAACACTCAAAGTTATGTGTTGTTCAGTTACACATATATACTCATACAACATATATAGTCAGACAGAGTCTGGACACACAGGACACACTTCAAAGGTTAGACAATCTTGTAAGATTTTGGACATGTGAATAGTCAACAACAGCATCCAGAGCTATAAGTCAGGACAAAAGGCTGACTTCTGTCTTCATACTGTAAGTCTTCACAACAATGAGTGACTGCAAAGTCTTTCAAGATTTTTCTGCTTCCTTGCATTACAGTTGACAATGAAGATGACTACAAGGTAAAAAACTGTACCCAGGTATGTCTTGAGAAGTACAACCAGTGCCTCTGGGACAAAAAAAAAAAAAATTAAGTAGAGCAACAACTGGATCCACAAAACTTCAGGTACAGAAGGTCTGGAGTACCCATAAAAAGTTGTACATCAAGTGCCTTACTACCTCCAGGTACGTCACTACACACATGGCAAGTGCAGACAGCAGAAGAGGGCAGCTTTTGGTGTATTCCTTGCTCCTGGAGTTGTTATGGAAAAGCAAGCTTTTCAATTCAAATCCCATATGCATTCATCTCACCTCTATTAACAGACGAATCTGTTTTAAAGCTAAAATACCAAAGTTAGGCGTTTTCTTCATTTACTGGAAACAGACTGCAGTCTCAGCATTTCCCCAAGCACACATATACCCAGCTTGAAACAAGACATTTGGTAACAGAATAGTACTTTTGCACCAGACTTTAACCCTCATCTACTAATATTTCCACTGTGAAACACTGGTAATTGTAAACATCATTTGAAACAGGGCCACAACAGTCTCTTCCTATTGTTACTTTCATAATTTGTAACACAGCATTGCTTTAAATCCCACGCTTTATACGTGGCTTTGTTTAAACCCTTACAATAGAAGTGTAGGAATTGGCTGACTTTCTATAGAAGCAGGATTAAAACATCAAACATGAATTAGTATAATGGCTATCTGGAAAGCAAGTATGGAAAGCAAAGTAAGCTTCATAGTGAGGCAGCAAAGACAATATTAAATCAGTAACCACTTCAAGAGTTTACATTTCAGGTGAGCACCTATTTCTCATAATTTATCACTAAAACACCCTCAAATATTTTGTTTTACGGATACCCAGAGACCTAGAACTTATACAGTAGAAGTATACAGTTAGCAGAGAAAAAGATGGCCTGGAATCTTTCAGTTCAGTCCAAGGCTATACAGTTCTTACCAAAGAAACAATGTTCTATTGATTTGGTAACCATGATGTACAAACCCCTCCTGATACTACAGTTCTTATCACTACTGACTTCATTCAGCTATTGATCGCATTAAAAGTCTTAGGCATGTGTTCAAATTAGTAGCTTCAATATGGGGCATAAGAATAAAAGTTAAGCCTCCCCTACCCCCGCAAAGCCTTAGTGAAATAAGACTTCTGGCATACTATTAAAGAAGTCTGATGGCAAGTCAGAGTACTGAATTAGGGCTCTACATAAAGCCTTCAGGTCTTTATTCTTCCAAGCAACCAGAGGTACTAACTCCTTCTTGGCCACCTTGTAAAATGACAAAAGGGTATTCTAGTATTTTAAACTTTTAGATTTAAGCACACAAGCTTTAGTTTTAGGCATCACAGTAACTGAAATAGAAAGTGGTATAAGCAAAAGGGGCTTTGTAGTATACAAGATATTCTCCTTTAGTCAGTTTGGTGCTGAACTCCAGGATGACTGCAAAACTTCTGGGCATTTTCATGCTCATTCTCATACCTTTTTATGAAGTTGTAGTTATTGCAGTTTATAGAACAGTCAATCAGCTTATTTTAAGACCTCTAGTATCAACACTGAAATGAATCATTTTAATCTCTCTTCTGCTTATGATGCTGATTTTAGTTGCAATTCATCTTTTAGATTCTTTTTGTCCACACAGCTTTCATGTCATAATTTATTTCTACAATATTGGCCCAGTATTAATGCTAATTTATTCAAAACATGAAAGCAAATAGGAAATACTTTGTTAACAGTATCTGGTGTCCATATGGGAAGTCCAATTCTGCAAATACCAAAGGGAAAAGTATATGAAAGAAAACGCCCAGTAAGGTACTCTGTATCCAAATCCTCCCTTTTTCCAATAAATATAAACATTCACCTTAATGTCTGTGTTAAAAATAAAGCTACAGTCCAAAAGAAAATAAACACGCAGCTACACAACAAAGATGATTAAGGGATTGGAGCATCTCCCTTATGAAGAAAGGCTGAGAGAGCTGGGACTCTTTAGTCTGGAGAAGAGAAGGCTGAGGGGAGACCTTATCAATGCCTATAAGTATCTCAAGGGTGGGTTGAAGGAGGAGGGAGCCAGACTCTTCTCAGTGGTTCCCAGTGACAGGACAAGGGGCAACGGGCACAAGTTGGAACATAAGGGGTTCCACTCGAATATGAGAAAGAATTTCTTCACGGTGAGGGTGACAGAGCCCTGGAACAGGCTGCCCAGGGAGGTTGTGGAGTCCCCTTCTTTGGAGATTTTCAAGACCCGCCTGGATGCAGTCCTGAGTAACATTCTCTAAGCAATCCTGCTTCAGCAGGGGAGTTGGACTAGATGATCTATACGGTCCCTTCCAACTCTAAAAAAATTCAGTGAAATTCAGTGAAATACTTAAGTTTGTTACATTTCTTTACATCTCTTACAATTAAGGTGTTGGAAAGACTAAGAGATAAAAGCAAAAAGGGAAAAATGGGGGGTTTCCCCCCCTTCCTCCACATTTAAACAACAAATCTTAAGAAAAACTGTTTTAGATTTTGAGATACCACTTATCCTATTTATCAGCTTAATTCTGAAGCCTCTAAGGGAAATCCTGCCTCTTATTTTCAACCTTCCACTCTTCCCTGCCACAGAAGAAGCTGTATCAGCGTTACAGTAAACAGGGAATAAGAAAGCAAAGAGACCATCAAATCATGTCCTGTACCATCACCGATATACCATGAACAAGGCTATTCCTAAAGTTACTGCGATGTCTGAACTCCATTTTCAAAACTGCCCCGAGTCCCCCCACACTTATTACTACGACTGGAAAACTGCTATAGTGCTTCATCGAAATTGTAGGATATTCCTTACATCCCCACACAGCAGCTCTGTTTGAGGGCTAACATACCACCATATTCTGCTCCAAAATTACACTGACCTGAAATTCTCCTGCAGTTTTCCAGTCATAGTACTATGGGGTAAAGAACAGTGCTCCACGGATTTCTTTGGGCATTTTTAATTTAGGGGGTTTGATTTTAAAGCTTTTGTATATCTTGTAAACAAGACTGCAAACCATCTCTGGAACAATATTGAGATTGCGTGCTGTCTTCAGAGCTGTTGAATGAAGCTCACTGTCATAGTGCAGGAAGACTGGGGCCAGTGGTGGGGCAAAAAGTCAGGTAGTGTGAAACTCATTCATCTACTGATGTGGACAGGCCATCAAAACATTCCCTGTTTTGGTATAGATCCACTCTATGTTATGATCCCTATGGAGGATCAAAAGGGTTAAAAAACTGTAAGAAAAAAAATTCAAATCACCAGTATAGATGCATCACACTTTCACCAACATACCATTTACAGATTACTTCAATAAGACGAGGAATTTACTGTCACAATTTTTAAAGGTTTATTTTTCAACAACAAAGTATTATTTAAATAAAACCACATTTTGAGATTTAGCAAATAAGGAATATTGCTGAATTTAGTACTGATCGTATACTGCAGGAACATGAGAAGATTAAACATTGGTTTTGAATTATACATGAAGAAAAGCTCAGGAGCTGCAGTTCTCCTCCTGATATCACAGGCAGCCCACTCTTCAGAGAATAACGTCCAAAAATCTTGCAATGCTGATACCAGATAGCAGCAATGGGTATCATCTAAGTGGCCTATATTGAACACACAAACAGTAAACACTTCTGTAAAAAGACTTGATAGCTATGGAAGAGGAGGAACTCTGAAGATGTGATGTTAACACTTAGGTCATAAGCTTCTGTACTTAAGCAGCTCTTACCTCGGTGCATCTAGTCAAAAGTGTTCATCTGCAGCAGTAAAATAAGCTCAGAAAACTATGTTATAAAAACAGACTCCCCCATGGTCTGCCACAATCCTCAGGGTAACGAGTCAAACTCAACAAGTAACATGCTTTGGCATGTCATAGAGCCTGCCTATAAAATAGGTATTCCTGCCTCCAATACATCTATACAGAGCCATATGGTCCAGGCTCACTGATCAGGGGCACTAGCTCTTTGATCCCCACACTGCAGTCCACTGTGTGAAACAGGTATCTTTAACCACCATGTGTAGATCACAGAATTGGTAGGTGCCATCTCATGCAGCACAGCTGGAAGGTCTCTGATAAAGACTGTGCTGTACTCTTGTTAGGTTTTCCTGGAAAGCCAGAGTAGAATTAATTTCTTTTAAGGTAGTCAAAAGGATGAGCACATGGGAATATGAAGCTAGACAACCATGAAACAATCATCGCTAATAATACCCATTTCTATTCCTGCTGTGACCCCTACCACTGCACAGAAGACAAAAAGGAAATGAAAAGATGAAAACAGAAATTGAAAGTGTAGATGCAACACCTCTGAATATTTCAAAATAAAGAGCATGGGGCCATTCACAAATTACTTTTTCTAATATTGCTGCTATCACTTTGAAGATGCAGTTACAAACACTTTCACTGACACCAAAGCCAGGGCAAAGCTCCTAATTCTCATCTTTTCTTTTACTGTATAGTTAGTTCCTTCAAACTGTCCCAGATTAGCTGATTATAAGGGGATGAACTGAAGGAAGACAGGAGTAGGATGCATCAAGTTCTTCCTAAAGCAAATTTCTGCAGCCCAACAAATCAAATGCATCACACCATGTTGAACTAGAATTATACAGCAGCAGAAAATTCCCATTTGCAGTTGCTTCTTCAACTTCATCACTAGTGAAAGTGTATCAGAACAGAAGCCTTGGATTTTATTTCCTTATTTTCTCTACCTCCCTTTACTCACTTTTCATTTGACTATACAGAGTATTACACAAAGTAATCACACTTAAGGAAAATAGTAAGTAAAGGCACAGTAAATCTCAGGTAGGTACAACTACTTCAAATCAGCAGATTTAACTGCATTTTAACTTGCATCAGCTTTATAGTTTTAAATGACTGACTTGCACTTTCTGCATAGAGAAGTCCTGTCTCACTCAGGTAATCTTTTTAATATATATTTAAATAGATTAAGCAACACCTGAACACGTGTAACCTTTGAAGCATTAGAAGAATTGAGAGAGAGACTCTAGAAGTGCAGGACAGCAATGGCTGATATTTATAGAGATCCAGAAAGATACAATCCTTTAATTGTGCTTTTTTCCCCATGCTAAAAGTAAAGGTGTTACATGTTTCTGAGTTGTGATCTTAAGCAGTCTGTGTGGCTAAATCTGAATTTCCCAGAGGTTCCAGTTGCTCTGTTAAAATTATTCATTACACAAGCACTTTGCCTCTCTCCCAAGTCAGAGGCATTTTAACACACGTTTTCAGCTGAAAACTAAGGATTCCGCAGGTTGTCCAATGATATTAAGTTCCTTTTAGGTGTAATAAAATTAACTGTTACCCAAATAATTTGGGGATACAGTTACTCCAATAAGGAACTTAAACAATTAAACCATTTCTGTTATGATTCCTACAGAAGAGCTTTATTACTAGTTACTAAAAAGACCATCCAGCGGAGAACTTGTAGGAGCAAGGAAGAAAGGCAAAAATTTCCAAAGCAACTTGTCCAATTTTCCTCTACTGTGCAGATAATGAATGCCAACATGTAATTTTTCATTTCTTCATTTCCAACAGACAGGACAGCCCTGCTCTATGCTTTTCTGGTCTCCCCAGGAGATTTCTTCAGAATTTACCTAAATGAACAGAGTGAGGGCAAGAGATTTAGTGTCTGCTATTGCTGAATTCCATGAATATCATCGCTTTTTCAACAGCTACATCCAAAAAGCTCCTTCAAGTAAATGCATTAATTTGAGCATCTTTACAACTTCTCTACAACTAGAATAAATCTATAATATTGGAAGCTACATTGGAAGTGGAAGCAGAAGCAGTTTAAAAAAAAAAAAAAGACATGCAATAGCACCCACAACACCTTACTTCAGTAGTTAGTTATGATTTCTGGGCACTTTCCACAGAGAGTGAACAGATGTAAGTTCCCAACTCTTTGGATGTTCTGTGATTTCAGTATACTGTTTTGTGTCTCAAACTAAATGCACTAACTTAAAAATTAAGAAATATTTGCTTGGGTATAATTAATGAGTAATCATTTGTTCTGTTGAAAGCTCTTCATACAGAAGAAGTTACTGATTCAGCATCAGCTTTTTTCAAAATAATTTCAAGTGCAGTGACATGCAAGTCAAGCTAACAACAACATATAGTGTAGCACACAGCAGCATAACAAAACATAAACAAAGGGAAACTACAGAGTTTTTCTTGACATCCTACCAGCAGTTGCTATTTTTAACAGAAATATAAAGACCTATAAGGTATTAAGTCTAATAAAGATAAATACATTTCAGTAGTGTTTTAGCAAGAAAATTTTTTGCTGACTTCAGTTCTGGCACTGTACATTCTGCACAATACAGGGGAATAGAAGCAAGCCTCTCCCGTTTTGAACATTTGGATAACTTGCTGGCTTCACCAGCATTTGACAGCTGTAATGTTTTTGCCAACAGCTTCATAACAAACATACACAGTGATCAATTTGGAACCAAATGAAGGAATAATTACAAGATGTATCAAATGCAGAATTAATGCAATCATTTAGTAATAATTGTTCTACTGACTTACCTAAACCAATCCCACTTCTAAGAACACTCTTCTCCACAATATTTAGAGGCTCTCATATCCACATACGTCTCTTCATCTATCACCCCCTTCAGTTTATTAGAAACACATGGATGCACCTCACAGGCTAAGTGTAACAAATTACTAGTGTTTAGAAGGAGCAAGAGGCAATTTCTTTCCATCAGAAGCCTAACAAACTATTTAGAGACATCAATTCAAGCAAGAGAGAAGAGAGATAAGTGTACACATAAGTATTAACACTTGCTACAAGAAAGCCATTTTATCATTTACCCTCTATTACAGAATCACAGAATCTTCATGGTTGGAAAGGACCTTTGAGATCATAGAGATTGAGACAAAAGGTAGCATTACCTTTTTTAAACTAAAAGACACCCAAAAAAAACCACAGCCACCCCCAAAAACCTTATGATACTAAGCTGTGTTACAATTTCTGGAACAGCACAGCTACGTATATTCTGTACCTGCCAAAGTACTCAAGGCAGTTTCCCTGTCATGATGGAAGAGTCTAAACAAGACAGCAAATTACAAAATAACGGGAGTTCTATATGTTACAAGGCAACAAGTTTACCAGAAGCATACTTATTTTGTTTTACACATCTGCACATTTACCAGACAAACATTTTAGGTATGAAATTTCTTCATTTAACAGCAATTGTCTCACTATAGCTCTGTTAAGTAGTCTTAATTATGCATTAATTGTATACTAAAACCCCTCTTTCAGCTACAATAATTTGCTTCTCTGTTGCAATGATATCCAAAGCAAGTTGATGGAGTTCTTTTTGAATTAACATAACTACAGAGAAACTCCATCATGTTTGAGCAGAAAGCTACAGAAGTGTAGAGAGACAGATTTCTTTCTTGAAATCAGCAGACTAGGACTGTGTTAGCTCATGTTTCATATTACACAAGAGAAAATAAACTGAAAGGTCAGTTGAACAGTTACAGCATTGCCCTTTTCCAAGGTAATCAGCAGAGCATGTAGCAAAGACGTGAACACAAGCGTGACTGGAAAGACAGTAGCTGATAAAGAGGCTTTTGCTGCCAAATGCGTGTGGGACAAAAATACCACTCTCTCAATGCCCATTGAGGAGTGTGGCACACTGCAGGCCTTACTTCAGTAACTCTGATTTATTACTTTAATTTGAAATTGTGTTCTTGTTAAACATTCAGGTTTTCATATTGCCAAAACACACGAGAATAGGTAATACTGAACATTAATCACATTCCCAGGTAAGTTACAGGGACAATATCGTTATTAATTTGTTTGTAATAGGGACACAAAAGAGTCAAAAATTAACCTGGTTTACTAATGCATTTTTACTTTAAGTACACAAATTCTTCTCATTATTCAGTACTATGTAACTGGAAACTGTAGGGTACACTTTTCCTCTCATATTAAAAGTAGTTTATTTTTCCTCTTAGAGAACACGTTTATTAGTGGAACCTTCCAAAACAGTTTCTACTCATCATATTAACATATGCTTAAAACCATCTTAATCTGGAAACAACTCACTCAAATGTTTTATTTGCCAGAATGATTTTTAATGGAGCTGTAAATAACAGCATATCAATTCCCATTTGATTCCACTGCCAACTATTTCTAACAGGCTATCTTCATATTAACAGATATCAAGGCCTAGTTGGGGGAAAGAGTCAGTGATTCCCACAGCACCAGTACAAAGTTGGAATCAATACACAAGCTAGAAGCAGTAGCTACAGGGAAAAAACCCGCAGAATTTCTTGAAGAATTTATAACATGCCTTTTGGTGGGCAAGTGTTATTACCTCTTGAAGGTCTTCAGGAACCTGGAAGTGTCAGTCAGTACCATTTCTAAAGCAATTATTTGTGTGATAAGAACTGCCCCACACACCACCTATGGGTTGTAAAAGCTCTGCACATAGTGACAAGCTAGTCTGGACTTCAGTAACTACTATTAAATTTTAGTTGTTTAAAGCTATTTTGAATGTTGTAGGATTTTTTATTATTAGCTTGCCACACAGTAAACATAAGCAGCCATCTGTTTCTTTTCAAATTTGGATTTCAAGTCTGCCGTGTCAGTTTGGTTTCCATATTCTAAGTAATGCTGCAAATAACATTAACTGGTATAAATGAAGTTTAACACAGTGCTAAGAAAGACTTATCTTTTTAAATAAACACCCAAGAAGTTGAGAATCAAAAGTTTTAGTTGTCTACCAAACAGGAAAACCCCAAATATTCCTCACTACCATAGCCACCCAACCCACTTTAGCAGGCACATTATGTGTTAAGAATTGTTATTTGAATTTCCTAACAGAAAACTGTGCAGCTGCTTTAGCTACAAGTTCATTACTAATTTCCGTAAGTCCTACTTCACCTCCTTTTAAAATACATTCCAGAAATTAAAATTGAAGTCTTGATTTAATGGATCAGATCAATGGCTTATATATTCAAGCAGTTCACTATTTGAAAGTTACATTAGAAAGCTAAAAAAAAAA
>KZ505708.1:824712-836819 GCA_002844005.1 Limosa lapponica baueri | reverse complement strand
GGGCGCTGGTGAGGGGCTGGGGGGTGAGACGAAGGGGCGAGCTGTGCTCTCTCAATGAAGGACATAAAAAAAAGAAGTCGCTGTCGGAGCCGACCACACACACAAAAAAAAACCCCCACCCCTCCCCACCTCCCCCCCCCAAACAGATTTGGTGTCATCGTGAGTGCTGGAATAAATTTCTCTGCTGTTTGATAGGGTGCTGGCGTGCTCACAGACAAGGTCAGCAAAACAAGACTCCGAGGGCATCCATGAGTCCTCATAAAAACCCGTGTCTGTACAGAAAACTGTCGCTTTACTGGACACATAAAGAATCCTAAACAAATTAAGATTAATTCATCTGATCCCAATGCAGCTCGACATGCTGAATAGCTCAGGTAGAATTGCTGTGGAAGTTTTTGACCTGATATCAGCATGTCTCATTTTTGGATAGACCACCAGATAACCACGGTAACTAATCACTGTGCCCATGCCTCTAGGCCGGCATTTAGCACTTTTATTTAAGGTCCAGCAATTTTGCTTTGTTTAGACTTGTAGTGAGAACATTTATTTAGAGGCCTCTTTTGAATGCTTTTCAGTCATGGTTTATAAACTTTTCAGCCCCTAGATACCTTAACTTGTTTCCACAGCCGACTCCTAAATTGTTATCCTCAGTTTGTAACTCATCTCCCCTATCTTGGCGTCCTCTGAATTTTAGTGCTGCTTCTCCTTCCTGTCTGCCAGATAACTAACAGCACAGTGTGTAATGAACCCTAGCAATTCATTTATTACTTTACCAATAATTGGCTACAGTGAAAGTTTCCATAATGATTTGTTTCATCAACAGTGTATGTTTAACTACACTATATTTCCTTCCTTGCAGCAGTTTCTAATTACACATGCAAAAATCCAAGTACTTTGTCCTTTTTTCCTTATGGAGGAACAACTCTTACCATCTTATTCTTGCTTCATGCATCATACTATGTGCATTGTGTTCTTTTGCAAATGTGTCACTTTCATTCTCACAGTTAACTAGTTTGGCAAACTAAAAGGAGAGAAATTCCAGCTGATTATCAAGAGCCAGGAAATTATTTTTTTTACAATAGTTCTATCTTACCTCTGCTGCTGCTTTTGGGCTTCCAGGTGTTTGGTACTGGAGTGGTCACCTGCCATTGAAGGGGAGGTAGGAGGGAAATTTCTGCAGCCTTTGAATTCACAAACATAGGAAACAGGAGCTTCACTCTTGGCACAGTCTCTGGTTTTCTTCATTGTCAGGAAGCTCAAGCAAGTTCACAGCACCGTTACTAGCTGTTTTGCATAAACAAAAGAGGGAGATTTATAAATAAGCATTAACAGTTTGTGTAAACAGTAGGAATATAGCTGTGACTTTCGGCTCCTTGAAGATAGGGACCCCTACTTAACCTTCATTTGGAAGATTTTAAGTAGAAATGACCCAGTATCAAGCCCCACATTCAAGCAACCTTGAACTTCAGAAAGCTAAATTCTGCAAATCGCTCCTGTCCCTATAATAGACAAAGCCCAAATGCTATATTTAATACTCTGTGAACTGGGAAATTGATAACTATATGATTTGTATCTACTCGTGTTCCAGTTTACAACTTGTGTACAATTTTATCTGCCCACTTTGTCACAAGTAACTCAAAGACACTAAGGCATATATTATTGTGATCATCTATTACACTGCGATCTAGCTGATACTCAAAGGCTGAGGCTGGCTCTCAGGGTACTGCCATTTAGTCCTCTACCTGAAGGCAAAATGACAGTTCAAACAATGAACATTGTCCCAACAGCTGCATCCGTCTTTGTGCATTTGTCAGAGATTGATACAAAGCTGGCAGCTCCTGCTGCCAGTAGGAGGAGGAAGGATTGTTTGTAATAACTGCTCTTTTGGGGGGACAGCAGTGGGTCACATAGGAGTGATGTCTGAGGCATGTGTGTGGCACCCAGTTACCACTGAGGCTGGAGTGTAGCAATCCAGTCTAAACTATTCTTTCAAAGGATCTCATGCTTAAGTTATGTATAATTTAAAATGTTGCATAGCAATGCTGAGCAGTAACTGTGTAGTTACAATTATTATAATGTCAATTTAGATTTTTTGAATATGCAAAGTTCAAATAGAAAGCAAAGTGTTGGATTAAAGAACATTCAAAATCTGGAAAGCATTGAAGAAAGAAAAAATGGCTACTCTTGTCATGCGGTACCTCCATTTTGATTCACTAGTATTTTGCACTTATTTTTCAAAAGAGAATGCTAACCTGTACGAGCTGGGTTAGGAAAAATTCTTTTTACATTAATGCACTGGTTCAGACACAATAGTGTCAGTTCATGTGTCAGCCAGAACAGATCTGTGTGGTCTCTGGCCTTGACTGGCTCTTGTGGAGCCAGTTTCTGAGCTCCAGGTGCTTCTAAACCAAGTAGCGTGAAGTGGGCCTGGTCGCTGGTTCTGGCCTGGATCCGTAGGATGCTTTCAGACCTGTCAGAGTCATCGCTGGGGTACAGGATTCTGCACTACAGCTGTCATGCACTACTGCTAATTTCTAGACTGCCCATTCCCACAGTTATGAAATACATAGGTGGATAACTCATACATGAGTTACAGTGAGGTTCCTGCCATGGCGGTTCCCAGATTGCCCAGAGCAGGAATATGGGGAGGGTTTGCTGGAGTTACCTTGTAACTTGCAGGGAGGGATAGAGGGCTTTTTATTCCAATATAGTTTTATTCCAATATAGACATAAATGGGGCATTGCAAACAACCATACCCGGATGCTACAGTGTGGTCCCAAATACCACAAAGCACTCAGTAGCGTATTTCATCAGCTGTGTTCCGTTTTATCTGTAGGCAGTGTATAGACTCCTAGTTTAATCCATCTGAGAAGAGATGGCAGGTACCAAAGACAGCAAGATAAATTTTTTAACTCTGCTATTGAGATCATTTAAGAATTACTGATCTCTCAAAGTGACAATTCAAAAGGTATGTCCTTTTTATGTTTAAATTCAATACTTAAAGGCTGTATGCAAGATTTGTCATTGTTTCAATCTGGGCAAAACTCCTCCCAATTCCTTTTCCTGAAAGCCTTTTTACACTAGTTGTGGTTGGCCCACTTTATTGCCCACTTTATTTGCTTGCATGTGAGGAGATGCATGCATTTTTTTTATTGCCATTGCACATTTTGATGTCTTAAAAATTAGAAGTAGTCCATGCCCAAGGACTGAGAAACACAGGAACACGTGAGCTGTCCCCTGTGCCTATACTGGATCCCACAATGGGCACTATCAACAAATGGTGTTCCTGTGGACACAGGCAGCTGTTCAAAAAGATTTGTGTTTCATTATTCCAGAAGAATGGATTCTTGAAGGATTCCCTGTGTCCGTTATAGGGGTGTCAGACATCTGAGCATGTTACAGTAGAAATTGCACCTTCCCGCCTTTAGACTGGTCTCTGCCCATTCAGTACATGGAGTTCAAAATTTAGAAGAAAACTAGCATATTTTGCTACATTGGCCAGTCATGCTTACCCCTATTATTTGTTCAAGAATTTGTAAGAAAATAATTGCACAGTTGTCATCCAGATCCAATACAAATGTCCCCCATAAAAAAAAGTTATTGTTTATCTTGGTAGTCTTCTCAGACAGGTCAAACACTGGGAATGGAGATTAAACAAGCTACTTATCCCTATCTTTGGGTTCTCCGAGGTGAGACACATAGGAGAGAAGAAATGGTCAGTGTCGCACAACTGCTGCCAAAGCTAGACCTCAACTGCATGTCACAGTTCCTTAATTAAAACTGCACTTCTAGCAAGGATTTAACTGATTGCCTATGAAGAACAAAGCACATATCCTTGAAAATTGCAGCAAATGTTCCAAGAATCCGTTAGTATATCCATTAATTAGTTTATAGGTTTGGAGGGGTTGTTTTGGGGTTTGAATTTTTGAAGAAATGTAGGGTATTCATTGGGACTATATTTTAAAGTCTTACCTCTGCCCTGTCATGGTATCAGGAGCTTTAAAAAACAGAGAGGAGCTTTTGTCTTTAAAGATCAAAACTAATATACAATCTGAAATACTAAAAAGCCAGTTTGGGGATTGTCAGATTCCAGTAAGTGCAGTTGATGGGAATGCCATTTGCACTTACCACACAGAGCAAAATGAAAACACATTCCAACAACCTGAAAGTCCTAGATAATGGCTGCTTCTTGCTTTCACAATATTGCAGTATTATTATGATTTGGTGTCCTTATTTTGTATAACAGAGTATCAAAAAATGTAAATATCTTTCATAGTTGTTTACACAGTAATCAAGACACTTCAAAGTGTGATACCAATTAAAAAATATCAGCAGATGTAGAACAATATTTGTTGTGAAAATGCCTATGAGTCTCACTAAAAAAAGGTTTTAATTTAGCAGAAGGTCTTTAGTTTCAAGTAAGAATTTGTGAAATGCTTCATAGATACAAAATATAGGAAAACTTTAGGAATATCATAATATTTTTGGAAGTTGTATGTACTCTGTTGTATTTATGCCTTCTGTATAGTTACTGCCAATAGTAAGAATCTTCTACAACTGCCAATACTGCTGTTTCCTGGTATTTGTATATGTGTTTATGTGTTGGGGGAAGAACATGAAATGCTCAGGACTCTCTCCTTAGTGCTATGCCCACAATACTTGGTATCTGTCACCTCTGTCTTACCAGTGTGTGTATATTTCTAACACTTAGGAAATAAGTAGCCTGAGCTCTCCAGAACAGTTGTCCCAAAGGAACATTCCTGCTATTATTGCAGTGGGCTTCTGTAACAATATATTGCTATTAAACAAGTGACTTATTAACGCTAGCCAATAATGGTATGGTTTACATCCAGTACACTTAGAATTAAGAATGAAACACCACAGCCTCAGCAGCTATTTTGTGTTCTTGTTGATCATTGCCAGGTCTTTCCTAAAAAATCCCTGAGAAATAACGTTGACTAGGAGATCTCTTGAAAGCTGGCTGCATGGTCTCACAGTCCTCCCTGAAACACTACGAGCATTTAGGCTGACTGGCCTTTTGAACAGAAGTGAGGTTGCCAGATTTTGTTCAGAGGGTAACACATCTGGTCTTGGGGAGGTCAAGTGAGGTGAGAAGAAAGGAGATACATGTTGCTCATGTTGCTAATGCTCTGACTATAAATTCATTAGTATGGGTAGAACTATTTCAGTTTTTAAAAAGCAGAATAGTACCTAAATTGCATCCGTGAATTTAAGTGTGTACTGAGTTCACCACAGTAAAAGCAGATTAATCCAGTGCAAATTTTGTGTGAAGTGCAGAACTTTCTGAAGTCCAAAATGCTTTCTGCAGATGGTCTTATAAATCTTGGCAGTATTAGTTGTGGTTTAGATTTACTGGCAGTCGGTTGCAGTTGACCAAATAAATTCTCAGGTGTGACCAGTAGGGTTTTGAATGGACAGAAAGATGGGACAGGGACAAATTCCTTAGTGCTGCACTCAAAATCTTACTATAGGCAAAAGAGAACACCGTATATGGAACTAAGAATTTACTGCTAGTCTAATAATTTTTTAACAGTATAACTGTCCAAATTATCGGATTAATGTGGAAAAAAACCCTATCCTCATTAATAGCGCAATTTAAATTGTTATACAGAAAATATTCTAGCACCTATGCATTTTCTCTTAATAGTATGCCCCTCTTCCCAGTGTGCCTCTGGGTCCTCAGGTTGACAGTTTAAGTCTTCCTCAGGCAGATGGAGGCGCATGTGCTATGACAAGGCATTGGCCTCCTGAGGTCTTTGCCACACACTGCCTGATGTTCATGGGAGGAGTGGGTGTCTCCCTCCTCAATTTTGAGGTTCCCAGCTGAAGTCTGACAACTGCACGACAGCCTCTCCCAGATGCAGGTGACATTAGGGATGCTGTTGGTCATGCACGAACTGCCGGGGGCTGTCAGATCCTTTCCCCCAGCGGCGCTCACAGACGCAAGCTGACACAGGTTTAGCAATAGTCACTCAGGCACTAGGCAAGCAACGGCAATGGCAAAAAATAACATGTACCAGGCTAAAATTCTCTTTTTTGATAGATGGTGTGCTAAATACAGGCTAATCGTTATATGAGTCCAGCTGAGATGTTGCAAACTCTCCTTTGACTCAAGGCTTCTTAACAGAACTGAGTGATGGTGCTTGAAAACAATAATTTTTTTCCTATGTGGTCTTGTGTGATGATAACACTTAAGGGTCAGAGTGTATAATGATGTATAACCATTGTACAATCACCGAAGCTAGTATAGCAACTAAAATTACAACTGTAGGGTGCAAAGCAAAGTTCAGTTATCTGTAGGTGCCAGAGATCACAGCCTTGCTTTTAAGGTAATGATGTAACATGTATCTTTACATTGCATGTGTGCGTATCATTAGGCATGTTACGCACTACGAGATAGTTCACAGTGATTTCTGGATGCATATGAACATAACCAAATCCTAATAGATAATGGCACAATGATTGGAGCAATTTCATAATCAGATCTTGGTCAAATTTTTATCTAGGCAATTGTCAAAACATTGAAGACTAAAATCCTTACATATGTAATGCGTGTCTTGAGTTGTTGTTTTTCTGGAATATGCTTTAAGAGACTATGAAGAACATCTATCATGTTCAATAATCCATCTTTATAAATGCACATCTCTCATCTCAGCAGTGCTGTAGCTGTAGATCTTTGAAGTTACCTGATCAGCTCCAGCTGAATAATCATGCAATGTTACATACTATAAACATAAGTAACATTTTGGTACCCTATCAGCTTAGGGGCCCGTGATTTCAACCATTTTCTACATGTATTAAAACATCCCCAGTACAATAAATGAAGGTACAGTCTTCTCAATCCCAGTGATACAGAGCTACACTTACAGGTACGCAATCCGTTGCCATAGGTGATTGTATTGCAGGCAATACAATTTTCCATAAGAAATATTTTTATACTTCGGTGGTTCACCTTTTCTTCTTAAGCACTCAAAATTCTGTATTTTATAAATGTAGAAAACTTCACCAAGGCAAACACATACACACACACATTTTTGTTAGGAATATAGGTATTCATAGATTAGTAAGAAGTACATCTGTCTTCACACAGAAACAGGTTTTCTGTTGCTTGGGAATGAATCCTTTAGGTTGGATCCTTTGTCTCTTATTACCTAGGTTTGTATTTTGTTCTTGTTTTTAAACTCAGGCATGGCATTTGAGTTACAAGAACAGTAGTATGGCTTTCACTTTTCCTATGTGCATGTATCATAATAAAAATACTCAGTAAAGAAAACTAAGCTATATGCATCTTACAGTGTGCTTACATTTGGAAGGGATTGCTTATACTATACTATCTGTGGAAGATAAGCAAATATTATTACTAATAGTTATCTTAGTTATCCAGGCTAAAGCACCTCCCTCAGTATGAGTTTCTGAGGCTATCCAGGTTAATTAACTGCATTTCTGTTTCCTGAATATTTTACATTAAAGTACATAATAATGAAACAGCTACTTTGTTACTACATAGTAAGAAAATTTGCTTTGTATTATTAGGTAACTTTAGTAATCCTCCATCTGTTTTTGTTTTGCTTTGGTTCCATCTCTTACTTGTAACAAACAGCTAAACATTTCTATTTTGATTCAAATTGCAATTTTTACAATTATGTATAAATTTTCACCATAAGATACTAATTACAATCATGTATTATACAGGTAACTTTTCATTTTCCAAGTGAATGTGATCCCAATTCCAGTAGAATAGTTTAAGGGCTGGTGGTTCTCAGTCAGCGTTCCTCAGTTTCAAACACCCTCCCTCTTTGATATCTCTTTGAGCCCTGGGCTTATCTCTCAGAATTCTCCCTGGATGTTGGATTCAGTCACCTAATCCTATTCAAGAAATGGTTGATAGCACTGCCCAATCTGATTTTAGTTTAACCAGCCACTCGGTGCAGATATTTCTCACATTGTGCGATCAGCTCGTGGAGCAGGGCATCATGCATCAGCAGTCACACTTCTCACAGCAGTTCTGCTTTCTCCTGCTTGAATATTCAGCTTGTTTGTTAGCACTTCATTCTCTTCCTCTGCCTGCTTAATCAGAATAGCCTTCTGAATTGCACAGATCACAGCCTGTGCCAGGTGTTCAATCTTTTTGCATTATATTATCTTCTCAGGCAACATCCAGGCTCTTCATTTTCCACTTGTCCCTTAGTTCCACTGGGACAGCAGGCCATCCGCAATGATCAGGTTGTACTTTGGTGTCTGTAAAGATGAGGCATAAGCAATTAATTGCCTTTTTCCTTATGCCAGTCTTCAGTTTGTGATCTGGTAGGGGGCTTGTTGGAAATATTGACCCAGTACTGCATCTCTTTCCCAGCTTTCTCACATTGTTTCCATGCGTGTTTGTGCTAGGTCTGACTGTTTTCTTAGTGCACTGTTTCCTACCACTGCGTATGTGCATGGACTACTTTTCTGCTTCTTTTTACTTTGTCCCTTTTTGCCACTTTTACCAAAGATTAATATTTGAGAGAAAATGCTGACAAAAATAACGGTTTTTTCACCTTCTAAGCCATATGGTCTCATGGATTTTTGTTTGGTTTTTTTTCTTGTTTACTATTATTTAGTGTCCCCTAGACCACTTCTTCCCTCATACGGATTGCTAACTCATTAAGTACTGTGCCAGTATCTACAGACCCTAAAACTAAATGCATTTTTGTGTCCAGCACATCCAATGCGGCTCTTAAAACGCACCCTGGTCCTAATTTAAGACTTGTCCATCTCTACTGCGCACAGAACTTTGAAGAGAGCCTGACAACTTTTTCTGCTTCTAATGCATTTCTATTATCTTTTGGCTTGTGATCATCCAGATGATACAAACTTTCAAATTCTGGTCTTCCTTTTAAAACTTGTAGAGTGTTATACATCCACTCATAGTAGGTGGTTTCCACTGCAGGTACTGACTGATTTGCAAGAATCTGTACCTCAAAGACTTAGTCTCTGCTGAATATGCCATTCCCTCAGCTCAGCCATTTCTTCTAAAAAGGAGAGGAGGATGGATGTTCCTAGGAGCAGAGTGGGCATGTCTAATAAGGAGTTGGATTTGGTTTTCTTCTTCCTTGTTTCCCCTATCAGTCTACCTGATTTTGTCCTTTACAGGTAAGCCATAATAAAAACAAAATTTTTACTCAGATTTTGGGTCACAAGAAAGGAGCAGAGACAGAGATTGCTGATGACCTAGGACTATGATCAGAGTCTTTTAAAACAAGTATCAGCAAAATTTGGGCTTCTATCCAGTGTCCACCTATCATCAACTTGCTCAGACTACCATCTGTTTTCTCTTCTTCCTCTTAGATTTTCAGCAAGCTGTCATCTTCCACCACAGAGATTGCCACTTACCCAGGCAAGGTTTGCCTGGAGTGAGTTGCAGCCAGATCATAGAGTGATGTAACTACTGTTTCTCTGCTTTCCTCGGATTGTTAGTGATCCTGAATCACCGGGGCTGCCCAAAATGCATTTGTTTTACTATAAATGAGATACTTGCCAGAACACAGGAGTGCACACTTGCTACATTCCTGGTCTTCTATGATAACTGTAGGCTTCCACCTACAAAAGGTTTTGCGGAAGGCTGGTTGCTCACCAACATACTAGAAGGGTTCACAGAAGGGTTTGCCCACATTGCCACTGATTGATTACACCCAAAATCTAGTGTACTACACCATTTACATAGTGCTAAGAAATTACTGTTAGTCCAGTAAATATTCTAACAGTCCAAATTATCTGATTAGTATAGAAAAGTCTCACTTTTCTGACATTATGGTCACCTTTCCAGTGTGCCTCTAGGTCTAGAGATTGGCAGTTTAAGCCTTCCTGACACAGACGAGAGAGGGGGTTTGCTTTATGACAAGTCATCAGCCCTTGAGGTCTCCACAAGAAGAACAATAATCTTCGTCTTGGAGGTTCTAATTCCTTAGTCCTGTGTATGTTATTTTTAAACCTTTTCCTTATACCATCTGCACCCCTCTCATTGATTCCCAGATAGTTTGAATATTGCACAATATCTTCACTACAGGGCTCTCAGGAGATATCTGCCATCCTCTGCAATTTTATTCCACTATTATACAAACATTAACTCTACTAAAATCAGTAGTTTCAGCATTATAAAACTGTAATTCCTAAGTGGAGAATCCAGGAGACAGGTTAGAGAGCAGTGGTTGATTTTTCAAATTCACAGTAGTTTTGCTGAAATACATAGTCAGCAGAACTGTATAAAACTGGAGGTCATTGCATCATTAAGTTCAAATTTGTCATTTAGCTACTTGAGTAAAGCATCTATAAATGGAAGACATCACGAACATTTATAATATAGCGGTACAAAGGCCCATTTTACAGTCTGCCTGCAATTTAGTAGTTTGTCAATACAGAATATAAAAAACTTGAGTCCTCTATCTCTTCCAATTTTGCAGAATTTGTCAAATTTATGTTAAAATTCTGACTCAGGTTATGAAAAGCCATGTATCCTAGACTGTTGGGGCCACAAGCAAATCAGCTGATCGTGCTACTCTTACATTAACCAACTGTTAGTAGATAAATATGCTGTAGAAATACTTAAGTACTCAAAATGCTCTGTCATGGTAAAAAATTGCAAATGATTTTATGTCTTGTTTTATTCCAGCTCTTTTTCCTCAAAGAATCTGAAATATGAATAATTGTGGTAGGATAAATGACAATACATGGATCAGTGGGTATACTGAGTCTCTGGAACTCATCTGCCATTTTCTTTGTGTCATCACTGACTCTCATAATGCAGTGTTCTAGGCAAAATTACTGTTATAGATATATATATATTTGCCTTAATATCAACCTTCTATAGATGTAACATTTTTTTAAACAGTGACACAGTGACTACTGTAGTAGTCAAATACCAGCCATGTTAGTACACGATAAAGAAGGAATCCTTTGAAAAGTCTTTCATGTATTACCCCCATTAAAACGTAGTCTTACAAAACACTCTAAGTCCTCTCCTGACATTTTTGTGTTGGTCATTATTTAGCTCTTTTACTGTTCGCAATTAAGGCATTAACCTATGGAAATTAAGAGATCTCTTCTTTGATAAGATCATCATTAGAACTATTTGTTCTATTTCCTCCTGCTACTGTTTCAGCTGCACAGTTAAAATACTGAGTTGCTCTTACAGTTAATGAATGATCTGTTGCTTCTTGACCTATGTGCTCCTTCATCTGTCTCCTCAGTAGCTCCTATGTTGTCATCTGTTTCAAGACATGCACAAGAAAAACTCACAAAGGTTTCCATCCTGGGAGCTGACTCATTCTCTAAATCAGGACCATCATCCTCTGAACACAAAATCTTCCTCTGCAGAACTTAAGGGCAAGTATTACCTATGTGATTTTACATAGGACGTTTCAGCTTTTCTTACTTTAAATTACACGTGTGTCTGACTGAAAAGCACATAATTTTGCAGTATCCACCAAAATTTTCTATGTATTTGTACTGTATATGTTATATAATGCCAAAAACTTAGTTATCCTTCTGAGTTCTGTGTTCTATTTCCTTTATGTTTTAATCATGATTTCAGAATATACTCACATCTTCACTAGTTTGGTTTTTTGTACGTACGTCTAATTTTTGTGTACTGCGACTACTTTCCTGTCATCCAGGAAACCTCTAGTGCTCAAGGAACATAACCTCCTGTACAACCAAATTGTTATTCAAATCATACCATTAAAAGACGTTCATGATGAATATCAATCTGGCTTAAGTCATATGACATACCTAACATTTAAAAGGGCTGACTGATGAGGATATATATAAGACATCTTGAAAGTAAGGATAAAGCAAGACCAACTGTTTGGTTTTTTTTATCCTTTCTTAGCAGTATAAAATACCATGCACATTCTTTGTATTTTTAAATGAACAGACTTGCTTTTAATCGTGTCTCTGTGCTTGCCAAATATGTATACTCTGGTAGGTTGAAATCACTCCAGCACTACTACAAGTTATTAACACTATGATTTCTCTTGTTTCTGTCCAAATTGCTGGGTTGTACTTGCAGCCCCAAATAAGATTTACATGAACACTCCTGGAGAACTCT
>KZ505708.1:802276-816064 GCA_002844005.1 Limosa lapponica baueri | reverse complement strand
CCTCCTCCCCCCAAGCAGCGAAGGAGGATGGGGAATGGGGGTTGGGGTCAGTTCATCACGTGTCTCTGCTGATCCTTCCTGCCCAGGGGGAGGACACCTCACATTCTTCTCCTGCTCCTGTGTGGGGTCCCTCCCACAAGGCACGGTCCCTCCCACAAGACACAGTCCTCCACAAACTTCTCTAATGTGAGTCCTTCCCATGGGCTGCAGTTCTTCACAAACTGCTCCAGGGTGGGCTCCTTCCACAGGATACAGTCCTTCAGGAACAGACTGCTCCAGCATGGGTCCCCTGTGGGGTCACAAGTCCTGCCAGCAAACCTGCTCCAGTGTGGGATCCTCTCTCCATGGATCCACGGGTCCTACCAGGAGCCACCACTGTTGCTGATGGGCTTGGCCTTGACCAGTGGTGGGTCTGTCTTGGAGCCAGCTGGCATTGGCTCTATCAGACATGGGAGAAGCTTCTAGCACATTCTCACAGAAGCCACCCTTGTAGGCCCCCCTGCTACCAAAACCTTGCCACACAAACCCAATACATCCTCCATTATCTCATGGTGCTTTTCAAATAAATGATTTCATGTAACTCACAACTTCTAAAGGGATTTGAAGGTTATTGCATTCCATTCATTTCAAAGTAGGTTGGATACTAAAAATACAAAGTAATGACTCAGAGCTTACCTTTCCTGACTCTGGAGCTGAAATGGTAAATATTTAATAAGGGAAGCTCTTTTCCAAAGTTTCGTTCTTCTTTGTCTTTCTCTACAATAAAAAGCAAAATTCATTTCTAAGTACATAGCTGTCCAGGTACCACACTCACAGATAATTATGTTTCCATAGTATAGATGCACAATCCCCATCTTGCAAAAACATGTGAGGAATTTAACTGATAAAGACAGTGAGAATATAATTGAAGAGCTACCATTCACTGTTGAAAAAAATCACTTAGGTATATAATTATTCCCTTCATGCAATGCAATGCAATGGCTAAATGGACTGAAAAAAAATGTAATCATATGCTTTAATGTCTTAATATCACTGGAACATGTGCAAACATGATATATGTATTATACAGATTACAGTATATATTTTTAAAAATGCATATAATATATATGTATATAAATATTATTCATGTACTCTTGAAAGCAGTGGGCATGGTGCAGCACTTGTACTTTAGCACACTTTTCAAACAAGGAAAAACACAAAGACATAATGCTGACACTCTTAGTTCTTTCTTTGCAAGGTCTGAATGGCTGAAAATAATTTGTTTCTAATTCTGATTGTTAAAAGACATTTACCTAGAAGAAAAACCTATTAGGAGGAAACAGATGATGCTTTGTGCGTAACCAAGTGAACAAAAGAGTCTTTTTATCAGGAGCCATCATCCCAAGGCGACGCTGTAGCTCATTTGGAGTAGCTCATCTCTCAGAATAGCACAATATATTTGGCCCAAGGTAAGAGATAAATAAGGGTGTGTCGGAAGGGGAGAAGCATGAATACAGAGTATGAGAGAGAAAGTACAAATGACAGTGCCAATCTGGATATTTCAGCTCCCTCTCCAATCATTTTCCCACACTGTCAGATCCACACAGGCCCTGGCTCAGATCCTTGGTCTCTGTCTGAATGATTTCCAAGACACATTTTTTTTCTTTTTTTTCCCCCTTAAGATGGCAAGATACTGTTTTGTAGAAGCTAGCTGGCATAGAAACAGTAAGAAAAAGCCTCCACAAATCTTTATTGGTCCTAACAGCTTCCTGCCAAAAGCAAACACACATACCATAGGCACTGGAAGTCTGAAGGAGTTCTTAAAATGATTTACACGCAGGAAATAGTAAAGGTGTTCTCTGGGCCTCACCTCTTCACTAGGAGACAACATGAAGTGGGTTGGGGGTAATCTCAATTCGACAGCCCCTGGGGCTCCAATTACCTACCCTATTTCTCACCTGGCCTTCCCACAGCAACACAACCCCGGTGGAGCCTTGGCATGGAAAGTGCATTCAGATTGCTTGTTCAGTGCACGCAACTCAGAGCCCACCACAGGCTGTCCATCTTGTGTTAATCCAGCTTGCTGTTCTCAACAAAATCAAGTAAAGCAAAGCATACACTGTGAATTCTTACTGCAAATTAAACTGATTTTTCTTTCTGCTCTGTGACTACTGTAAGAAGATGTTATCATTGCCCTTTTGCTCTGCAAAGTACAAGAAAATGCTTTCTGCTAGTAGCATTAAGACAGAGATTTCCATCTTTCAAAAAGCAACTAACAGAGTACATCAATAGTAAAAACCACAGCATAGTCCACAAATATGTGTAAACCGCCACCATGTTGCATATTGAAGATAGCTTTAAAGTACCTCATGTGACTACTGCTGTCTGACTGCTAAAGGTGTCACAAAGATCAGCATGGTGCAAAATTCACCTTGGAATCCAGTTTGATAACCAGAGCTAGCTAATGTTGAGCTGCTGAAGCTAAATTGCCAGTTACCTACTTTAAAGCTATCTTAAGAACATCTGCACTCACCTGCAGTTCATATGTCTTAAAGATATGTTATGGATGAGGCAACTACTATTCTTAAGATATTTTTTCCCCCCAATTATAATAGAACGGGGATTGTAATGATCAGATCTGGTTTGGACCTGTTCTAAATAGGTAAAATTGCATCCAGGATTAGATTTTAGTTTAAATTCTACAATGGATATAAAAGATGACCCGTGAAGTTCACAGGGAGATCTGGATTTCCTTAAAGTTCACAGATGATTGAATTTTTTGGTTTGAGACTATTTCTAGTTCAAATCTAGTGATGCTTCCTAGAAAATTCTTGCACCTGAAAAATGCAATTTCTCAATAACTTGCACCCCAGGCTTTCTTTACTTTTAGCTTTTCAAACCTTGTTAAGGCGAAACAGACAGGAATAAACTCTTCATAAAGAGATAAAATGTAATTTTTTGTTAAAAATACATTTCCACCACAAGACCTGGGATGCCTTGGAAAGGCTGAGTGGATGAAGGCTGCTGTTTCTAATTAGCTGGCTGCTTCTGCCTAAGCATGGTAAGAAAAGGAGATGTTTAGATACTTTACTTTTCTGATGTCTTTCTTCACATTTAGGAGGAAGCTTAGAGAATGGTAGAAAGATCCAAGTGGAGCAGTCTTAATGGAACAGTTACAGCTTCATTTTATCCTCCAAATGGTGCCAACCAAGGTTATATCTGTTGGATCCGTATTCCTTGGCTAGGGATCTAACATTTAATTTCTTTAATCTCTCCCAAGAAAGAGTAATGATGTTACCAAACTCTTCCAAACCCTGTGAACTACTCACAACAATATTATTAGTGTTACTACTTTTGTTCGTTCTTGCAAAAAATGGGTGATTTGGGAGTCCAGGCATAAAAGCCAAAGTGTCAGAGGTACTGCTATCTGTTTCCTTCTGCAGGCTCAATAGTCACTCCTTGAGCTGAAGAGAAGACTTGCTCTTGTATTCCCTGACGGAAAATTTTCAGTGGCACTAATTAAATAGTGTACATGGCTCCAGGTTACAGCAAGTCACATATCACTTACTCACAGCCTATTACTGTTGATTGCAATTTTTATTGTTTAGCTGCCTGTTTGAAATTGCGTATGTGTAAGATAAATGCAACAATTTTCTGAAGACGCTGCAGCAGCAATCATTCTTACCACTTTATCTCTACGTCTTCAAGTAAGTAATACCATGCCTCATTATGCCCATGTGCAAAATGAGAGAAAAAAGGTGAAATTACTTTTATGAAATTGCCCAGCAAATCAGTAGCAGAATGAGGAGAGAACCTAACTCCTCCCTCCCAGTGGCCCCCTACTTGCCCTGTCTCCTGGGCCAACTTGTGAACCAGTTTGTTGACTGCATGCTTACTGAAGTGCATTTGTTTGTATTGCCTTGTCAGGAATTTAATTTCACAACATCTCATGCTACCAACACAAGCGTGTCATTGCAATTTAGCATGCATTTTTTTTGGCGTCTTCTATATCTCATTAAAGTCTCATCTCCTTAGCCAATACCATATGCTATTCATCTGTAGCAAAGCTCTTAAACATAATGAAAAAGGTATAATCACAAATGAGAAAGCAACTGTCAACCAGCAACCTACAGATATTCAAGTTCCATGACCCCGCTGAAAGAAACATTATTGCTAGAGCCGTGGTTTTAAAACTTCTGGTATCATTGTCTGAGAAGAAAAAAATTTTTGGGCTCTGAGATGTTCTTCAGTCATCCCTGAGCCACTCAGTGCTATCACAGAATTCTCAGATCACCAGTCAATGTCATGTCAATGCACAGAGGAAAGATCAATTTCTAACTTTTTTTTCACTGAGAAGAAAGTTTCCAATTATTGATATGCCATATATATCAAATTATTGATATATATGTTTTCAAATGTACTAATTTGAAAGTTTAAATATTCTGAAAAGATTTTGGGAATATTAAGCCGCCTTCTCAAACCTGCTGATAGCTTTTCTTTCCCCTAGATTTTGATTGGTATTGTTTTGATTCATGGTGGGAATTTTAGCTTTTCTCCTGAGAATAGGAAAATATGCAGATACTTTTTTTAAGAATGATACTTTTTAATGAAAAATAATCATTATAAAATGAAAATAAAGGAGCTAGGGGTGATTGATAGTAGGAAAAGAGGTTAGTCAAGTTCTGTCCTCAGACATGAAAATAATTTCCACAAATGAATGTGAAATGTAGCTGGATTAGGTAACAAACCAAGTTTAGAAACAGGACAGAGGGATGGGCTCTAGCTGCTCAGTACTGCTGCTAATACTGTAATTCCTGAAGTTGTTAACTGGAGACACCAGTCCTGAAAGGAGCATACAACCCTGTGTCCAAGGTAGAGATGTCACTGATACCTAAATACCTCTGTCCAAGCATGTGGGGGTCCACTCTCAAGTACCCAGTTGCAGGACACAGACCTAGGTGTGCCAGGGGTGATGCAGAGGGGAGCCATGGCTGGTCAGTACCCTGAGCTGGGGGCGCCATGACCAGAAAGTGTCAGAAACGTGGTGACAGGGCTGGGGAGTCTGGGAGCACGGGGTCCAGGAAACAGAAGAGCTGCATGAGGACTGTGAGTAAGCAGGATGCTATTCGCCCACAGTTTCATTCCTTGCCTGTGGGAAATAAACCCAAACACAATGTTTTTATAAGCAGTGTTGGCACTGATAGGTTGCCAGCCCCTATTTCTCATACATACGTGAAATGCCTGTCACCCTGCTGATAGGGGCACTAATTCTGCCCCAGGGACAGGTTTGAGAGCCCATGGAGGCCACAGCCAGCTAACCCAAAAGGCAAATTTTCATGGGTCACAATCAATTGGGAGGTCCAATTAAACAAAGGTAACTTTTACCCCTTCAGTATTAACAACAGCTTAACAACAAGACATGTATCTTGACTCCAGTTCATCTCTAATTAAATCTAAATTAAATTTCACCAAGCAGAATTACCAGAGCCTAATTTTTAGACTCTGTGATAAATCCTGCTTCCTGATACTGACTAGCTGTTCACCGGAGACAAAGATCCACTGAAGAACAAATAATTTTGTCCTTTGGTATGTTAGCTCATGGCACAAGAATTAAGCTAGTATGTTTCTTTGGACAGGCAGTATAATGCACATTTAAATTTATGCACAGCTGTTTTAATTGTACAGACCATAAAATATCTTTGGAACTAAATCAGAGTTTTTGACATGAGAAAATAGCCATATACTCAATATCTAAACTTATCTGTTTCTTTGATGGGTAGCTTTAAAACACTCGCTTTTCATAGATCTTCCCCTATCGAAGCTCTATCAATGTGCTAGTGGTTGGTTTACTAATGGTTGCTTTGGTCTCACTAAAGTTTTCTCTTTTTTTCTGTGAGTATAATTTTTCTTATGCATGCCTTCCATCTGGAAATAAATTGCACTGAATTAGATGGACCTTTTTTAAACCACACAACTTAATGTTAAGTTTTAATTAAGCAGTCTTTTTCATCCATTATTTTTTATCCTAAGAGGGCCTAAATCTTAGTCTGTTTCTGCCTGAATATACATAGATTACTGCCTTATTTTATCTTTATATTTATATATTCACTTTGATACTTAGAGGATGCTTAAGTTTTGGAGGATCACATATAAATTGTTTTTCATATGGTCCTTTTCTTCCATCTGTAAACATTGAATGAATATCAGTCATTTTGTGAATCAAGCCCTGTAATTTTCAGCAACAAAAACAATTACCATTTCACTAATCATTGACAACAAATTAGTATTGTGAAAACAAAATACTGGTATTCTTATGAAAATACCACTTTCTCTATAAAATTTAGAAAATGACTGATAATTTAATGTGCCTCAGTTTCTGAATGCCCAACTTAAAGTTGAAAGGCCCAGAATACCAGGTGGAAAACAAGATTGTCTAGATGTAGTCAATGGATCTAATTTGTGCAATGTGTGGTGTTGAGGTGTATGATGACACTTTTGGTTCCTGCCACAACAAAATGTCACTTCCCTGCCTTGCTTATAATTCTCAGCCTTCCTTACAGCCTGTCTAAAGCATCCGCCTGTGCTTAGACCAAGCGGTTGGATAGTCTGAAGTCCTTAACTGATGTTACCTGTTAATCTTTAGCAGTTATTCTGCATTTATTATATAAAATGATTAAGAAACATCTATTCCAGATGTCTACACAAAGCTTCATGTGATACATAGATATACCCTGAACTAACAAAGCTAAAGGAGGGAATTAATTCCACACATCTTTTATTAATATTTATAAACTAATTCTTAAATAAAGATGCTTACATCTGCCTCTTGCTCCAGATGGTGCAATTTAGCTGCCTATGTTACTCACGAGTTGTTTGCGACTTTAAACAAATATTTAACCCAGCAGTTGTCTTCTCAAGAATTCTCCATTTCTCGCAAACTGAAACCTAAACTCTATTGCTGTTTTAATTCTCAGAAGAGGGAGTTTCCTGTCGAACAGGTCAAAAGTACAAGGAAAAAAGATATCTTTTTAATATTTCATTGCAGCAGCTACAATTGTAAAACTGTCTGATACTGTACCCTCCAGTTACTAGCAAAAATTCAGGCAGCAAATTTAATCCAAAATGCTCATGAAGTCTGACAGCATGCAGACAGTAGGAGAGATCTGCAGCAACATTTGTGGTTTTTTTTTTTTCCTTTTTTTCCCTGACACATCACCTCTTCAGATAGTTTACATTTATATTCCAGCCACTAGGAGTATCAGCTCCAGCTTACAGCAAATCTTTCAACATATATAGCAATGCTGTGTCCTTGTCCTAAAATCTGCCCAGGAGGAGGCAGTGAACAGGCTGCAGTTCTCTGCCAGGACAGACAGGTGCTGGATGCTGTTTTCCTAGTTAAGAGCCATAGTAGTGTGGTGCAGCTGCTCGTGGGGAAACTAGAAAAAAGCAATATGTATGGGATGTCTTGTAGGAATGTAAAAAACACAGCATGTATAGATTGGCAAGGTCCTAGCAAAGTTATGGCCCAGATCCACCATATGACTAACCTTTATAGAGATCTCCAGATGTGATTTACCTGTCTGTGGGTGTAATAAACAGAAATGACTGAAATATTCCTCTGCTAAGTTATGCTGTAGCAGCAATTTTTGCCTTGAAGATTTACTACCAATAATATATTTTGAAACAATATTAAATTCTAAAAAGTTATAGATTTATCTTACTTTGATTTTGTAAAATCTTATTCCTATAAAAACAAACTTAGTCTTATTTTTAAATTTACAATGTTCTTGAAACTTTCATAATAAAATAAATATGTAATTTGAGTGAATGCCTTCAGATCAGTAATACATAGCTAGCTAGATTAAAAACAAAATAAGTGAATGCTTTCCAGATTATTATGTTAAAAAGTGATCGGAAATCTATGGTTCAGGAAGCTTAGGAAAAAATATTGCTACTGCTTTTCACTATTTAAATGAAAAACTTAAATCTACTTCACTGAATTTTACTTGTGGAATGATTTTGGAGCCAGAAATCATTTGAAAGGTAAAATTTAAATGAAGACAATTTTTTATTTATGATTTCTATGTGTGTTCCTTTATTATTGTTGAGGGTTTGGTTTGGGGTTATCTATTGGGGTTTTTTTTGGAGGGAGGTGTTTGTTTGTTTTTGTTTGGAGAGGGTTGGTTGTTCTTTTTTTTTTTTAATTAAGATAAGAAAATTATTTGGAATAGCTTAAACCTGATTCGGTTTACTGCTTCTGTACCTAAAGTAATATGGCCTTTCATTATGAAACTTTCTTAAAAGATTAAAATTCTCTTCAATCTCCTGTATCCAGGAAAAATAGCATAGTAAAGACAGTAGCCACAGCCATCTTGTGAATGTGTGCTGAGCATCCAGAGTTTTTTACCAGACTGGACATTAGCTGGATCTTGATCTGATTTTAATTGAAGCTACTAATGTAGCTGCTCCAAACAGGAGTAAGGCCATGAGTGGAACTGGTACCTGAAGAATATGCAAGTAAAATCCGTGTCACCATAGGCAACCAGTAAGCAGGAGACTTGGGATCACATTTTAGACCTAGATGATTAAAAATTACATAGGCTTGTTCCAAGCAATTTTCCTACAGCTAAGCATCTAACCTGAACAACTGAAGTGGTAGCCATGAACTACTAGTAGCAAGATAAGGGTTACTTTTAGAAACTCTTCCTGGTCACCTCTTGGCTATTAGTATCTTCTCCTTTCACAGTTGACTGGCTGTGGGAATGAGCTTCTGGGAATGAAGAAATAGCACCGTTGTGTGCGGGCTCCAGTCTCAGCTATGAAATGGCAAGGGAGAGGCTACAGCTTGTCAGCTCAGAGGCTACAGTTGACTACACAAGAGCTCTTTTCCTTCTCTTTCTTGGAAGAGGAACTTGGGTCTTACTAAGCAGTAAGCCACAGCTTGCAGTGGAGACCACAGATGCTTGCCAAATTCTTTGTTGTGTGTGTTATTTTAACTTACTGGCAGACACCTATGCCCACATGCCTGGGACAATAAGCTCAGAATACCTAAGCCCAAATCAAATAGTCTTTGCAAAACCAGCTTAAATTAAACTCATACTCTCGCTGGGCTTTTTATACAGCTAACAGAGAAAGAAATGCAGGCTGAAATGCTTTCTGGAGGAATATAATTTGTTAGCTGCTTCCTAATGGTGTCCTCTCGCTGCATATGCTACAATTCAGAAAATTGGTTTCCCAAATTCTGTTCTCAGCTAGGCATATAGACACAGGTTGAATGAATTATGGCCACGTCTCATTTTGAATTCAGTTTTTAGCAAATAACTGAAAAACTGTTAACCTTCAGGCATTCAAGTCCTTGACTAGTTACCATCTTGTTATTAGGGGGACTTTCATGTGCCATGATACCCTGTGCAGAATTAAAGGTGGGAAATTCCCACCATTTTGTGAGATTGAGGAATCACATCACCAAAACAAAAATACATTTAGCAAAGCACTGGCCCACTTGATTTAGGATGTTCACCCAACACCATATTATCATCATTCGGCAGATATAGAGTTTTGATAAATCTGCTAAGCTCTAGCTAAACTGCCAGTTCAGGCTATTTCATCTAAATCTCAAAGATCCATATGTTTAAAACTGAAAATTATGGTTTTTTGACTCTGTTTTCCAGCACACTTTGACAGTGAGTCCCCACCGTTCTTTCTTCTGATGCAATTAGGCTGTTTTACAGTCAATGAATGATATCTGAAGCTACCATACAGAACCAAAATCTTCCTGCATATGAATAGCCAATTATAAAATGCAGCTCAGGGTTGAATAAATTCTTTGCTGACCCCATAGGTGATAAAGTGATGGCCAGAGGTGTGGGTTTCATTATCCGTATCATTATCACAGCTCATATGACTCCCATGTTAATGCCAGCAATTAGTTTGCTCAGATTTTCTATGAGAAATTTTCTGTATGAACCTAGCAAACTACATCCTGATCACTTTGTTTCAGCTTTCTAATATAGAGGCATAAACACTGTGAATGACCATATATCTATTGATTATGAGCTTGGACAGACTTAACACCCACACAATAATAAGACATGTCCAAATGAGCATTAGGATCCAAGACAGATCAAGCATGCAGCAATTGTACCTATCAGCCTCATTAGCTAACCCTGACCATCCTTCATGCTTCACAGAAGTGCTTTCTGCATTTTAAAATATCGTTAATGGGGAAAAAACGTGTTTGGGATCTCAAATTATTGCTTCTGTGCAGTGTTTTTCTAATGTGTTTCTATGAGCACTAAAACTAGCTGTTAATATTTCATTTGGGTTGCCTTTCTGCACCATCAGATCCACTCCTACATAACACAACTGTGTACCAGGTATGTCTTACATAAAATGGAAGTGCAACTGAGAAATGACTAGAGATCGCTATTTTTAGAAGTAGCAGTTTAGACTACTTTGATTATAACTTTCAGTTGTTGTCTTCCTAAAGCAGGGGTTTTCTTCCATATATTCATGTTCCCATGAACTTCCTCTAGTCCTTGTGCTTTGATAACTGAGGGGTCATTAGAAGCAGAGAGTTACACTACATAGTTCACAAGCCCATCTGGTAGAGCAAATGGATAATGACCCCTTATAACTGATAAGAGATAGCAATCACATTTCTGAAATTCCAGTGTTTTCACACTTAGCTTTTCATCACATTGAAATAAAAAATAACCTAATCAACTCTCTTTGCAAAAAGGAAATTATACAAAACATTGGTGTGGGGTATGTGTATTCAAATATTTTCCTTTTTGTTTTAGAAAGTATCAATTAAAAGGAAAAATCCTGCCACGTGGTGATCAGGATACCATGTCCTAGGATGTACAAAAGGAGCATGCAGAGAGAAGATTTCACTTTGCTGTTATTATTTTATATATATATATGAAATATATATATGTATGCCTCTCTGTGTGTGTGCGTGTGCATATCTTTCTATCTATATCTCCCCAGGAACATTTCTACCAGAGCAAGAACTTGAGCATGTACGTGCTTTCCAAATCTCAGGCCACTGTTGTAGTTGCCGGGCTACAGATCATTGGAGCCCTTAACTTTCTCTGTACCCATTTCAGCTCCTGTAAAACAATATACTGTAATGACATGAAAGGAGATATTTTTCAACAAAATTTCAGCTACCTTTAGCAGAATAGCTTCTGTATCTTTCTAGATATTGCCAAAGTATAAGAGAACCTAAATACAATAGAAAGTGCTTTTCTGACATTATAAAACTGTAAATAGATCAGTGCAGCATGAAAAATGATGTCCTAAACCAGAAGTCAGACTATTATTTTAGGTATTATACATGGAAGTCTCCCTTCTGGTCTATCTCCATTTGTAAGAGTGAATTACTTCAATGCCTGCTTTCAGCCTGTGATCCTGCCTTTATGCCGATTTGAAACAGTATAATTTGGCAGGCCCGTTAAACTGAGATCCTAACTGGCCATGCTTTATGAGTGCTCCTTCGAGAATCAATTCCAAAAGGAAGAGGAGAGAGGAGCCTGGCAGTGAAATAGAGTTATGGCTAAATCTGGGATACTCTGTGATATAAGTTACTGAAAAATGAAAACAATCTCACAGAATATCATTGTGCACAGCAAATGAGCCATGAGAGATTTGGTGGTAAGAATGAAAGGTAATACACCACTGTAATAACTCCAACACCTTAAGGACAGCCCGTGAACTGAAAGTACATAACAGCTTTAGTAAACACAAAGTTTGAATGTCAGGAAAGGTCTTACCTACAGTCCTTTAAAACAAAAGGCGTACTTCATCTTTTCTTAAAAGTTTGATCTCCAACAGCAGACTTCAACTTTCAATACAGGACTATCGCTGACGCTGAAAATTGAAAAGCGTGATTACTTTTACATAAATGTAGAATCATAGAATCATAGAATTGCCTAGGTTGGAAGGGACCTTTCAGATCAACTGGTCCAATCATCAAAAGAAACAAAAAAACATAGAAGTCAAACTCCCAGATTTTCCTCTTTCATTGCTGCTTGATATCTTGGACTATCAAAAACATCAGGATGCCTTCTCCTGGAAAAGGACTTATTGTTGACTAGTTATCTTTACTTTTTGCCTACCACATGTATACAATAACAGAGCTTAAAGGATCACTTAAATTGAAATAATAGCATATCCCCCTCTACTGTGCTATTTCTCCAATGACTAAAACGAGTACTGACACTTACTTTGAGGTCCATTTATTTATTTTGTGAATAAAATGCTGAAGGCAAGCCTCATTTTTTTCCACACACAGATACCGCATAATGTCTTTTTCCTCTCCTTTTTCTTTCCCACTAATGAGTAGAAGCCACCCTGGCCAAAACCGCTATTTTTGAACAAGTGGGATTGTAATGCATTCCCTGTATGCAAGAATAAACAGACTCAGAAATGCTTAACAGAGTGCTGTTTTAACAAGCACTCACGTTGGGCATCACCCTACTGTTGGTGGAAGGCTTTAGGGTATACGGCACATAGGTCAGGTTTGGATGGTTGGCAGAAGGCTCTGCAGAGCAGGCAGCAAGGTAAGTGTCAGAGAGCCCGGCTTGCAGGGGAGGCAGGATGAGTCTGGGCGCGAGTGCTGCAGTGGCCTGACGCATGGACACAGGCGAGCGCTTTGGCAAGGGCTGGGAAGGTGACAGCAGTCTTCAAGGGTGTTGAACATCAGTGTTCGTGTGGTGCTTCAAAAGAAGGCTCAGGGATGCAGCACTGCCCAAAAGTGGAAATACCAGAAGTTGCTGAAGTAATTTCAAATTTACTTCAGAAGTAGAGAAGGATAAAGGAGGACTACACACCATCTGAAAATGAGGACGTGCGCTGCCAACATTACCCCCCAAAAAGTTACATTAAAAAAATTACTTGCAAACAAATAACTGCATGTTACTTGCTGGACAGTAAGGTGGTGTTCCCAGTCTGCTCCCCTTGCTCCAAGCACTGAAAAAAGTAGAAACAAAACATTTTCTAAAGCTTTTTTATATTTAGGAGCTTTCAGATAGCTTAGAAGGGCTTGTTTGCAGGAACTCATCTCTCATAAAAGGCTTGTTGCTGCTCTAGGGAGGAGTAAAATAGCTACTGATGACATTCAAATCATGATCTGTCTTCTCAGCCATTAATTTTAAATATGATTCATACTCCATTATGCTCGGGAAACCAAAGAAATTATCCTTTATTGTGTCTAGCCATTTTTCATCACTATGTACTCATAATGACCAATTTTACTCTTCCCTTCTGATATGTGCCTGAAAATGTGCAGAAATTAACCCCAATGTTTACATTTGCTTTTAATTCAACTTCATAAGGATTTCCCAGTATAAATATATATTTATACAATAGAACAAAATTGTTAGCATCCAACATATATAAACAACATTAGCTTTTAAATTGCTTAAATATTAGTGTTTGTAAATTAAAAACAAGACCAGGTCAAACTTCAGGGAATAAACACTACTAAACTTTGTTCTACTTAAACACAAATTCAAAAAATAAAAATACAAATTTTAATGACTGAGCCTGTGTTAGGGCATTTTAATAACCATGGAAGTCCAAAAATGGATGGGTTTGTAATATTCATCCTCATTTGCAACATGAATGCATTTTTAGGTTTGGGTTTGTTTTTTTTTTTTTTTCAAGCCTAGATCATAGAAAAAGGTCCTGGCTTAAGTTTTCAACAATCCAGATGGAATTCCTTGTTTCAGTTATGTGACCTTACACAAATCATGTACTTTCTCTGTGACTCAAAATCTCACCTGTAAAATGGGGATTTTCATT